>SJYC01059813.1:0-85111 GCA_006408675.1 Madoqua kirkii
GGAAAGATCCCCTGGAGAAGGGAAAGGCTACCCACTCCAGTATTCTGGCCTGTAAAATTCCATGGACTGTATATTCCATGGGGTTGCAGAGTCTGACATGACTGAGCAGCTTTCACTTTCACTTGCCCTCCTTAGAACTTAGCTCTGCCTCCCCACATACCCAACAGCCAGAGTAAGGAAAGGCCGCCATGGTACTGCCCGGCTGGCCAGCCGGTTCTGTTTCTTATGTGCTTGGGGAAGGGGTCTCAGAGGTCTGCAGGTTGACCCAGAGAGGCTCTCAGCATCCCAGGAACTCCCTAGGTTCCCACCACACCCAGATGACCAGCCTCCATAACCGGAGTCTATCTATCTGGATTCTAAACTCAAACCCCACCCCCAGGAAATGGAAGCTCTGCAACCCACCCTCTGGTCTTGGAGGCCAACATGGCTTTCAAAATCAGGTGCACTTGGTTTAAATCTCCATTCCACCAGCATTCTCTCTGCTGGTCAATAGGAGAATTGCTTAGCATCTCTGAGCCTTTGTTCAGTTCAGTTCAGTCACTCAGTCGTGTCTGACTCTCTGTGACCCCATGGACTGCAGCATGCCAGGCCTCTCTGTCCATCACCAGCTCACGGAGTTTACTCAAACTCATGTCCATTGAGTTGGTGATGCCATCCAACCATCTCATCTTCTGTTGTCCCCTTCTCCTCCCGCCTTCAATCTTTCCCAGCATCAGGGTCTTTTCCAGTGAGTCAGTTCTTCCCATCAGGTGGCCAAAGTATTGGAGCATCAGTTTCAGCATCAGTCCTTCCAATGAATATTCAGGGTTGAATTCTTTTAGGATGGACTGGTTGGATCTCCTTGCAGTCCAAGGGACTCTCAAGAGTCTTCTCCAACACCACAGTTCAAAAGCATCAATTCTTCGGTGCTCAGCTTTCTTTATAGTCCAACTCTCACATCCATACATGACTACTGGATAAAGTATAGCTTTGACTAGATTGACCTTTGTCAGCAAAGTAATGTCTCTGCTTTTTAGTATGCTGTCTAGGTTGGTCATAACTTTTCTTCCAAGAAGTAAGCGTCTTTTTTTTTTCACAGCTGCAGTCACCATCTGCAGTGATTTTGGAACCCACAAAAATAAAGTCTGTCTCTGTTTCCCCATCTATGTGCCATGAAGTGATGGGACCGGATGCCATGATCTTAGTTTTCTAAATGTGGAGTTTTAACTCAACTTTTTCACTCTCCTCTTTCACTTTCATCAAGAGGCTCTTTACTTCTTCTTCAGTTAGTCCATCTATAAATGGGAACTCTGCCTTAGTTAGCCATGGTGAAGATTCAATGACGGGACACATGTGAAGTCTTGAAACCCAGTGCAGTGCTTGGCACATAACAGCTACTTGCTATGCATCCCCCTGCTTCTCCCACCTGTCATCACCACTCTTGACCATGTGGAATAGAGTCCACGGCCGTGTATCTTTGTGGGCCTTCAGCGTCTCTGCAGCCACCCACTCCCTCATCTCAGGCCCCAAAGACTCAGTGGCTTTTTCCCTAAGAGAAATTTTATAACACATGTCTCAGCTTCTATGTAAAATGTAACAATGTAAAGATGATTAACTCCCAAATGATAACACTGTGTGTGCAGTGCTGCATAGGTGAGGGTCAGACACAGATAATGATTGCTTCCTGTAAGTGAATTTGTAGGATTTGCCTTAACTAAAAATGTGCCCAGTTGCTTGTGATAAAGAGTAGGCGAGGTTCTTAAGCGCAGGTACATTGTCCCACTGGGCTAGGAAACAGGAGCTCTCGTACACTGATTATTCAGAAAGCGGTTTGACAGTATCTGTTGAATTTTAAATGTACAAACCATTAACACGGTTAGTTCACTTCTAAGAATTTGTCCTATAGATGTGGTTGGACAAGTGTGCAAAGACCCGTGTTCGCTGAAGCATGATTTATAAAGCAAAAAATTGAGGGGAAGAACAAGTAAAAATCTGTCAGTCGGGGACCTGGTAACTTTGTTACAGTGCGTCCATGGAGAAGAACATTATGCTGCTTGGAAACATTGGGGTAGATCGAAGCTCTGTTGTTGAATTAAAACTCAGTGAAACAGGGCACGTAGGATGCGTGTTTCCATTTCAGTGTGTGTGTTGAGAAGGGGTAACTTATGTTCATATAAGAATTTTCAGGAGATTCTCTACTGGGGAGGGATTCTGTAGTTGGTAAAGAGTGAACCTCCCTTTAGATTATATGCCCACAATGTATTCTTTGACTTTTCTAACCCATTTAAGAGCACATCGTGTATAAATTAATTGTACCATGTCAGGTTAGATGATGCATGATGAAATTAAAATTCAAGTGTTCACATGTAGCTTCTTTACACTGACTAAGCTGTTGTGCGTGTCAGCTGGTACAGAGTGGTCACCATAGTTCATCCTTCAATCAGTTATGAAAGGGGTCTGGGAGGGTTTGGAGGCCTACACTCAGGTCTCTTCCCATATTACATATGTAGAAAATAAGCATCCTGATTCTAACCAAATACATGTTTACTTTCCAGATGCTTTGTTTACATATTGGAACAAGGCCTCAACAGCTGAACTTATGGATTTTTTTACAATATCAGAGTGAGTAGTTTTGTCTTTGCTCATTGACTCTTGATTTTTCCTGGCTAATTAAGAGGTGTGAAAAATACTATGTTGTTGAACCATGAATGCAATGTATGGCCACATCCACACTTATCCTTAGTTAAGCTTTTTCTCCTGGAGCTGACCCCAGCACCCAGTCTCAGGAACTCATGGCCCAGAGGAGCCCTAAATTATTATATATGTGATGATTATAGATGAGAGGTCACTACTTGTGTGGATAAGCCATTTTAATAAAATAACATTTGTTAGCTGAATTGAGTGGATGCTGCATTTCTGAGTTGACTCTAACTTAAGCAGATACAGTAACTAAGACAGAAAAATTGCTATAATTTAAAAAATATAGTAAGTAAAAGTGAAATCTTAAATACCGTCTATATTATTTGATCTCTTTAAGTTTCTATTTTTTCCTTTAAGCTTTTTATTTTT
Organism: Madoqua kirkii; assembly: GCA_006408675.1. NCBI lineage: Eukaryota > Metazoa > Chordata > Mammalia > Artiodactyla > Bovidae > Madoqua > Madoqua kirkii. The sequence continues at coordinate 3,049 of SJYC01059813.1, forward strand.
AGAAACACAAATCCACAATCCCTTATCCAAAACCAGCGGGGCCAGATGGTTTTTCAAATCCAGAATCTTTTGGATTTTTGAAAAATTTTCATAGAGAGTATATTCCGTAACACCCAGTAGGGTCTCAGGGAGCCACAGTCAAGCACATTATTGTTTTTGCATTAGGAACTTATTTCTTCAGTACCATGATTGTTCACAGTAATTGGTTAAATCATGGGCTTCCCTTGTGGTTCAGCTGGTAAAGAATCTGCCTGCAATGCAGGTCGATCCCTGGATTGGGAAGATCTCCTAGACAAGGGAAAGGCTACCCATTCCAGTAATCTGGCCTGGAGAATTCCATGGACTGTATAGTCCATGGGGCCGCAGAGTCAGACACAACTGAGTGACTTTCACAAGTAGCTTTATGCCTGCTAGTTAGGGGTCATGATTTGCTACCCCATGTGTTTGCATGAATTTGGGTGGAAATCCGTGATGGTCAGAGCTTTGTGCATTTTGGAGTTAATGACCTTGATTCATGAATTCATGGCCATTTCCTCTCTAATGTAGATAATATTAGAGATAGTATATCTTGTTGATACTTAACAAAGAGAATAGTTGTCACATGTGAGATAAGCTTCACCACCAGAAGAACTTAATAGACATTATTTCAACTGCCTCTAATTAAATATATGATTTTTTTAAAGCAATGTTATGGATATAGTAAAATAAATAACAACAACAACAAAAAAAAACATACTTGATGTCTGTAAGGGACCAGTCCATTTACTTGAATCAAAAAAGAAAGTTCCAGGGGCTTTCCTGGTGGTCCCATCGTTAAGACTATACTCCCAATGCAGGGGGCACTAGTTTGATCCCTGGTTGGGGAACTAAGATCCCATATACCACGTGGTGTGGCCAAAATAAATAAATAAAATGAGGAGATGTTGTCTTGCTAAAGGAAAAAATATGATGTGAAAAGAAGGAAAAAGAAAGCTCCTTAGGTTGAACGAGGATGAATAAGCAACTCGGAGCAGTGCATGGGGTTTTCACTGTGACTTCCAAGACGAACGCAGAGTTAAGTGTCCAGGCTCTAAGTCAGAGTCAGCCCCGTCCCTCCTGGGCCTTTCTTCCGAGTTGCTCAAACCATCCTCCACGATTCTGATAGCAGCACAACACAGGGCCTGCCTTGAGTCTGGTCACTTTCTGTGGGTTCAAAGGCAGGCACATTGCAGAGAATTTCTGGAAACCAGAAGTAGGGGGCCGGTGATATAGGTAGGAGCTTATGGAATGAACGTGCTACTGTAAGTGCATTTAAACGAAGTGGCGTGTGGACTTTTGCCCCCAGAAGTTTGCCGCCCGCCCTAATGAGCTCTCCTCCTGCCCACAGAGTCTGCTTGCACCAGTTCCAGTACATGGGGAAGCGCTATATCGCCAGGTACTGTGGGGGGCTGGCCTGGCGTGCCGTGTCATTCTGTGTGGTGCTTGGGCCCGAAAGTGTGGGAATTGTCGTCTGTGGGGACGGGCAGCTGGGCTTCTCACAGACAGCCGTGAAGACAGTCGGCGGGTCTTTGGATCGCTGCCATGAAACCTGGCGGCCCCGCCCGCCGGCGCTGCCGCGTTCCTTCCGGCTCGTCTGTCTCAGGCGAAGCTCCTGGAAAGATGTTCCTCCGCGGCCCGGTGCCGCAGCTCCTTCCAAACCCGCCCTCGCGCTCTGTTCTGTCTCCTCTTCCTCTTCCTCTTCCTCTGCCTGTGTCTTCCCACTCCCTCTCTTTCCTTCCTCAATGATCTCTCTTCCCATCTCACTCTCAAAAGGCCCCTTTTTTTTTTCTAACCATTCTACCTCCCAGCTCCCAAGACACTAGCTTCTCACTGCAGCCCCTTTGCTTCTTAATGAAAGAAGGTTTGAGCCCACCTCCAAACTGCCACCAATACCGCCTCTCCAGCTGAGCCTTTTCTCCACTCTTGCTGAGTAAGCGGCGTGCCCTGTCGGCGCCTGACCAGAGCGCTCTGCTGAGCGTCGTAGACCCTCCCTGCCCTGGGCCCAGCCCCCGGTTCCGCGCTGAGCCGGAGGGGGGCTGGACACCCCTTGCTGGCAGGCGGCTGCGCGGCCCCTGCTCTGGCAGAGTCAGTATGTCCTCAGAGGGCGCCTCTTCCCTCCTCCTGCCCTGTCGCCCTCCAGCGGGCCTGCGTCTGTTCTCTTCCGTGGTGTGTATCCTGTGATAATGTATTTGTGGAGTCTTGGTCCAAGTGTCTTATTTCTCTACCGTTACTGTTTTTAAAATTTAATGATGAATAAACATTTATGTTTTAAGAAAAACTTTAAAAGTTTAGTTGTTATTGAGGTTTTTCGCTTATCTCTAATTCTGTTTTGCAGCAGTGAAATAGGAAAGAGATTTTTAATAGACTTTCTGAATGTCAAGATTTTGCTTTTATGGTAACATTGTTCGTTTCTTGAGATATCTGAGAAATTTTCAGAATTGTGTTACTGTTAAGTAAAAGTATGTTTTCTTTTGAAAAACAGATTGAGAGAGACTATATTATGCTTTCCTCCCATTAGTACTGTTTTTAATTGAAACATGGTGGCACTTAACGTCCGCTAATCTCAACTCTTTTTTTTTAATAGTAACAGTAATTTTTGCATTTGAGTTTTTTGAGTCCTAAATGCAAGTATATACAGTGTGTCCTTATGCAAAAACCTCTTTATATGATGATTTCATTCCTTTTGACTTTGTCCTGTGAAGATGGTTAAACAGTATATTTGTAGCAGAAAGACACTGTGCTGGGAGAGCTTCTCACCCTCTTTTAGTAACTGTCACCCACGTCACAAGATGGCATTTGGAATATGTTGTGCAAATAGAATAAAATGCCTCAGAGCTAAACGTGGTGAACGTGAGAAGCCAAAGATTTCGGCCCCAACAAACTGTTGTGGAATTGGGTTTTGTGAAACAATTAACTGATTTTTTTTCAATGGCTATAAATTTAACCTTTTTTTTTTTTTAATAAGAGAAAACCTTCTGACTTCCTAAGCACCCTGTATATATTTGCATGTAAAAGAATGCTTCCTGGAACTGTCTTAGAAGTAAATGAGCATAGAGAGGTGGGGGAGGAGGCCGGTGTCGTTCGGTGCAGAGCCACGTGCTGGTTTATAGGAGACCGGGCCGTGGTCTCTGCTGCATGCAGACAGGATCCTGAGTCATCCGTGTTTGGCCTCTGTGGGGCTCCCGTCCTGGGAACACCACACCTTCTCATTGTGTCCCTTTGAAGTCACCCAGCAGCATGCTGCCCCGTGAGACTCCATGCATGCCCTGCTCCACTCCACACAGTAACACAGTGAGGGAGCCGGTTGGCCGCGGGACGGGAGACAGGCGTCGCTCCGGCGCTGGGCTCAGTCTCGTCTGCTCTGGTGATGGTGCACAGTAGGGAGTCAGCCTTTTGACCGCTAACCCAGATCACTTTTCTGTTTCCTTCACTTGGCTGCTGACAAGTCTAACAAAGGGTGTGGCTCTTCTCCTCCTTGCCTGGGTAAGAATCAGAGGTGTTACACCGCCTCACAGAGTCCGTCCCACTGCATGCCTGTCCTCTGTTTTCTTCCAATGCCTTTGTTTTGACTAAAAAAATAAAATTGTTTCCACTCTTCAGTAACATGTATGATCTATAAGGCACGTGCTGTGTTGGCCGTTGTCCAGATGCTGGTCTTCGGCACCACACTGGACTGATGCTCACCTGTTTAAAAAGGAGCATCTCCGAAGGGCTTTCCAACACTGGAAAGGCCTCTGCTTTGGCCTCGTTCTCACTCCTTCGTCTTCAGGCGCTTTGCTGTGAACTCTGCGAGCGCTGCCTCTGCCGCCTGTGTGTCTCTGGCTCCCGGGCCCCAGGCGGGCTCCGCTGCGCTTGGTCTGTGCGTGGCCCGTCTCCTCCGTGCTGTGTCCCGGCCTCACTAACGCCCCTCCCCATCTCGCCGCAGTGTAACAAGTCTAACTTTGGCTCCTATCCCATTTCACTCATGTGCAGGAACCAGGAGGGGCTGGGACCCATAGTTCATGATCGAAAGTCTCAGACATTGCCTGTTTCCCGTAACAGAACAGGGATGATGCATGCGAGATTGCAGCCGCTGGGCAGCCTGGATAACTCTCTCACTTTTAACCACAGTAAGTCCCATGACACACCATCGTAACAGCCAGCCATCCCACGTGACAGCCCCGAGGGGACCGCCCCCCCACCGGCCACCGCGCCGCACACCGCGACACCGACTCGCCTTCTCTTCCAGCTCAGAGCAGTAGGACCAGGAGCTCGCCGCGCAGTCCCCTTCCTCAGAGGAGAATGACACAATGTGGGACGCAGTCAACTGGCCCGAACGCTCAGCCCCTCTGCCCCACACGCTCCGCTTGGTGCTTTAAAACAAAATCCGGCCTAATTGATGATGATAGCAGGACATCCTCTGATATTTCTAGTTCAGTATTTTAATCCATTGTCAGGAGCCACCTTATCATCATTTACTGACCCCCTCACCCCCACCCCTCCGTGACTCCTGGGAAACCTCTGGGCAGGTTCCTTTCGCCCTCCTGAGGCCATGCGTGTAGTTGACCCAGCGTCCCCATTCTGACATTCCAGCCCTGAACATACGTTAATCTTTAAACTGCTGCGAAGCCGTAAAGCCCGTGAATCAATGTGTGAGGGTGTGGAAAAGCCAATAACAAAGTGACTTTTTCTGTGTTTTCAGTGTGAGAAAGATATCAAGTGTGCTTGGGATTTCTGTAGACAATGGTAAGATTTAATCAGGTCAAAGTCTGCTTACGAGGCTGCTTCACTTGCAAACCGAGACCTCGCCTTCATCTCGCCTTCCTAACTTTGGGGCTTCCTAACTTCACAGTAGAGACTTTGCCAAAACATAGGAGCATTATCTTTAATTCACTCTTATCAATTGCCAGAGGGCGCCTGTGCTGTTTCCAGAAACCTAAGTGTAAATTTAATCTTCTTAAGGGTTTCTTCAAGCGGGAAACCTATATCAACCTTGCAGCACTTTAATGTGTCATTTCTGTCCGGTGTGGTCTCTGGATCGTCCCATCCTCGCTCCATGCATGAGTTAGCTAGTTATTGTGCCATGTAGACAACTATTTATACTCATTCCAAGCAACATCTTTAATACATAGTCATTAATATCTTCTCATCATTTCTAATCATAGGAATTCATCCCATGAACTGTAAAGTCTATACTTCTTTCTTTGTACAGGCTGAGAGTCAGGACAATATATTCCTGACACCTTAAATTGAGAATAGTTCAGGCTGAGAAATCAAAATACAGCAGCTTCCACCCCCTCTCCCACCCCCAGCGAAGTTAAATGTAGTGGGTACAGTCTCTCTCTATAAACTTCTAGGCTTAATTTAAATCAATATTATGTCAGTCTGCCACACACTGAGCTGGTAGCCTTCAAATGCTAGTTCTCAGTTCTATACTTAGCTGTACCTTGTACAACACATGTAAGAATTTGATTTATCCACCTCTGTTAGGGCTTTTTCAGCTCTGCAGACATGGGGTTCAAACAAACAGAACAAGGAGTTTCACTATTTTTAGTTTTCATTTCCTATTTAGCACACAAATCAAATTTCCATTCTTCTAAAGGACCTGCTACAATGCCTTTTGCCCAGAAAATTTTTAACACAAGGATAAATGTTTACACTTTAAAGCATTAAAAAAAAATCATAAGCAGACCAAGGCCCCGCCTGCCAAGGTAATTGTTCAGGAAACATAGAAAACAGACAAAAATAAACGGAATGATCAGCCCATGAATAAATAACCTTAATCCACTAAGATGGGCAGCGGTTCCTCCCACTGCAAATGGGCTTTGTGGTGGTGGCTTGAATTGGAGGAGAGAGCCAGCTTCTGCTGCCAAAGACCATATTGTTAGCGTTGTTGATTTCCATCCTCTCTTCCTGCTGCCCACAGAGAACCCCATCCTGAATGTTTTTCTTTAGTCAGTTTTCAGCAACACCATCCTCAGTCAAAGCTTCTCCTTTGGCCTTTCCAATCAACAATACATAGCTGATTATTTTGCCTTTGGAACTGTGCCTGCAATTCCTGCTCACCCTAGATAGCTTCCAGTGTCTCGTAGTCCACGCATCTTCCCCTGGAACTCAGTCTCCCCTTATGTCTCCAATTCTGATTTTATATTTGGAGGGGCTTTGGCCCCTACCTCCGTTAGCTCTTCGAGCTCCATGTCATCAACTCAGGCAAAAGCCAGAGAGAAGGAAATGTATACTGTATGTATACATGTGTATGTGTGTGAGCATGTATATGTATATATACTTAGATGATTTTTCACATCTAGAACCTAGGCATTTTATGGGAAATTTGTAGCCATATATGTGTCTTTAAGAAAATTCCTATTTAACAGTGAATACAGTACCTTCTGTTGGGCCAACCAATATGACAGAGATCCAGTATGTGAGAGACTTGGCTGGAATGCCAGAATCTAAAATGGATTTATTTTAGAAAAGAATGGAAATAGGAAGAATTCCTTCAGATCAGTTCAGTTCAGTCCTCAGTCGTGTCCTACTCTGAGAATCCCTTAGACACTGCCATTTTTTCATTTCCTCTCTTCTCTAGTTCAAGTAGGAAAGGCTTTGTTAGACCTAAGCATGACCAGCAGGGGGCAGCAGAGGACTGCAAAGAACTTAAGCCAGTGCAGGCCAGGCTGCCTCGTGCCCATCACCAGTTACCAGTAAGACAAGGGAAGAGACCCCATACTTACTGCAGGTTTAACCCTAACAGGCACTTACTCTTGGATTTTTACAGCAATTAAAGTAACAGTTTCACTGTGACCAATGGGCTTAGCTATTTTAAAAACACTCAAAGCATTGGAGTTTGTTGCATGGCTCATTGCCTAGGCTTATAAAAAGAAAATGTTTACAACATTAAGGTATTGACCTGTTTACTGTAACATGTACTCATTGTGTATCGGTAGAAAAGACTTATGCCAGAGGACAAATTGAGAGTGATAGGTACCTGGAGAATATTTTCTATAAACCAAGTGATGAGGGGAAAGCTGAGTGAAGCACATTTACAAATAAGTGATCATTTACAAAATAAAATAACACTCTATTTAATGTTATGTATTATTCTAGGAATATGTTAAATTCACTTGAATGATAATCTATATTTCCCACTGATTAATGGGAGAAAAGCCAATCAAGAGGTTAAAAACCCTTGAAGAAAATCTGTATTTCATATAATTCAGTATAAGAGATGGTTTAAGATCACTGGACTAAGTTGCAGAGAATTGTTGTTTAGTCGCTAAGTTGTGCCCGACTCTTTTATGACCCCATGGACTGTAGCCCACCAGGCTCCTCTGTCCATGGCGTTCTCCAGGCAAGAATACTGGAGTGGAATGCCATTTCTTCCACCAGGGATTCTCCCCCACCCTGGGACCGAACCCACGTCTCCTGCGTTGGCAGGTGGATTCTTTACCGCTGAGCCACCTGGGAAGCCCTTGCAGAGAATTAGATGTGCCCAGATGTCCTGTGACATTTGGAAAAGACCAAGTGGCTGTGAATCAGCTTCCGCCCTTCCCACCTCATCACCTCTGATGTGCGCTGGAGCCAGGGGCCAGGGATAGTTATGGTATGGTCAGCATTACTACACCGGGCTTTTCAGGAAACAGAACTGCATAAAACGGAGTAGAGTTAGTTTAAACACAGCAACTGACATCAGAGGGCAGAAGGTCTCATCCTTAGCCTTTGAGTGGGGTTTTAGCATAAATCCCATATCTGAGTGACAACGGACTGGAAACTGTGTACATGTGAGCAGTGGGTCGTAAGGTCTCTAAAGTGACTCCTGACATGCCGAGCAGAGATGATGGTACATCAGGGAAGTCCTCCCCACCCTGACCTTCCTGGGTGACCACGCTCAGTGCCTGTGCCCCGATGTACCACTGCCCCCTAGTGGAAGTCAGTAGAGTTAACAGCACTCCTTACTGGCCTGGGTCAGAATCTTCTTTGTCAGCTTTAAAAAGTTCCTAACCGAAGCTTTGAGAAATGACTGTTGTCTCTTAAGCCTCCTTCCTGGGTTTGCCAGCTCAGTTTGATTTTCCTGTGTTATCCAGTAACACAGTGACCACCTGTTAGAGTCTCCCCTCGTACACTGCTCTGTTCCAGGCCTTAAAACAGGTTGTCCCCATGGGGGTGTCCGTTGGCGGATCGTCCAGTAGATCTGTATCACTCACTCAGCGTCCTGTGCTGCTACTTATTTTCAGGAATGATTCAGGAACACTAGCTCAGGAATCCTACTGACTTTTGAGATGAAACGGTTTAAAGAGAAGCAAAAGTCATCACTGACTCAATGGACATGAATTTGGCAAACTCCAGGAGAAGTTTGGTGAAGGACAAGGAAGCCTGGCATGCTGCAGTCCATGGGGTCGCAAAGAGTCAGACGTGACTGTGCCACTCAACAACAACAAATTATAACCAATTGTGGCTAAAAGAACTGCTTCTTTGATATGATTTGGGCACAGGCAGGCAGATTTTATATGAATTTGACTCATTCTGAAAGAGATTAGATAGCCAGTGTAATGGCTTATGGGTGGTATATTATGCTTCCCTGGTGGCTCAGAGGTTAAAGCGTCTGCCTCCAATTCGGGAGACCCGGGTTCGATACCTGGGTCGGGAAGATCCCCTGGAGAAGGAAGCGGCAATTCACTCCAATATTCTTGCCTGGAGAATCCCATGGACAGAGAAGCCTAGTAGGTTACAGTCCATGGGGTCGCAAAGAGTCGGACACGACTGAGTGACTTCACCTCACCTCACCTCACCTCACCTCACCTTAGAGAAATTTTGTCATTAATTAGCATGGCTCATTGATGTTTTTTTAAAAAATCAAACAGTCACAAATTGCAATTCCTGAATCATTCTAGACATTCAGCTAGATAAAAGTAAACTCTGTTGAAGTTCTTCAGTGTGTAGACCATGTCACCTGCAATGATCAAACTCAGATACACTTATCCAACAGTTTATCTAGAAAGAGAAAAGGATAGTTCTGTGCAGAGATTACAGTTCATCACCAAAGCAACTGCCTTGTTACAGGTTAACTCAGATTCTAAAGCTTCATCTGGGGTAAATGGCAGCCCTCAAAATATCACCTGTGTGATAATTTTTGGTTGGTCTGATAAAAGGTGTTGTATATGGTTTTTTCGTCCTCTTTCACCCTGGTTTGTGATCACTGTAACAATAATCACCAGTTTGTTTTCCTCTTTTTGTTGGCTCTGTATCTCACCAAACAAACCGTGCCAAATGAGGAAATGCCTTGGCTTACAAAGGCGATTCAATGAATATTAGTTCCAAAAAGTGTCCATCTTTCTTTCTGCTGGATTTCTGGCCCCCGAAAAGCAGAAATAAAAAGAAACAGAGCTAGTATCATCGTCCTATTGCCAGATGTGTTCCGTAGCCTCAGTAAGGACACAGTGACTGTCACAGTGGAAAACGAGGCAGGGTACACAACACCACCATTTTCAAAGCAAAACCAAGTTGGATGGAAACACAGAATAGTTTTTATTAAGTCAGACTTTAAAAAGCAACTTAGAAGCTTTTGTAGCCTTTCAAGACTCTCTGACATTTATTAAAGTCAGAAAAACATCATGCTAGTTACTTGATCTTTATAATGGAGATTATGATACAGTGACCTGAATAAGGAACTTGGAGTATAGTTTCTGGGTTTTTTTTTTCCCCATTACTGGCCTCCAGAAAACTCTCTAGGCTTTCTGTACTTTTTCCTGATCTATGTACAAAATGTCCTCCTCTCTGGAGTATTAAGAAAATTACCTACAGAGTAAATGTTGATTGGTTTGCTCCTTGGAGAAAGACATTACATGATGTTTTATTATATTGCCATCTTTCTTTGTAATCTAGATCAATATCATAACACCTTTGCATCCCTATATATATTTCTGCTAATGCATTACCATTCCATAGTTTAATATCTCAAGTTATATGTCAAACTACATTTATATCAGTACTAAATGGATTTTACAGCCACATACAGAAGATATCAGTTTGTATTTAAATTATGATTCTTCAAGTCTCTTCCTTTTCTTAAACATTTCTTTCAGTCGTAGATGCTTTCATGCTTTTTATTAAAGCAAGTAGAATATTATTAGCAGTACAGTCAACTCTTGGTTATCATTCATGATTCTAGCTGATAAAACAGATCTTTATATTATTGACTTGAGACATCCATAGCATTCACTATGTGCCAGGCACTATTCCATGAGCTTAACAACCATTAACTAATTTAATGGCCACCACAACCCTTTGAGGGCAGGTACTGTTATTATCCCCATTCTACAGATGAGGAAACTGAGGTAGAAAGGGGTCACATAACTTGCCCAAGGTCACACAGCTAGTAAGGGGCCAAGCTGGATTCATTGACCAGCAACCTGACCCTCAGCTCATTTTCCTTCCCTAATTAAGCTGCTGCTTCTGTCTGTATGGAAGCTTCAGAGACCTCAGCCTCCTTCATTCCCCCACCCCACCACCCCCATCCTAACAACTCAGACAAGTGGCTCAATTGAGTGAACTCCAGTCCAAGTACCAGTCCTGGCTCCCCTGTTTATCAGCTGTGTGACTTAAGACAAGTTTTAGCCCTTCTGTGCTTCCATTTCCTTACCTGCAGAAAGGGTTTAATAAGTGTACACACTTCATAGGGCTGCCGAGGGATTAATGAGATGATCCGCATGAAGTTCACAGAATCGTGGCCGGCACGTAGCAAGTGCACAATGCATGTGTGTTGCTGTTACTCCCCATCCAGAGTGGGAAAGAGTCACTCTGTAGTACCCCCTTTTCCCCACCCACCAAAAAAAAAAAAAAAAGGCCAACAGGGAGATAAGGCCCTGAAGGAAGCCTTCTGGAAATAATCAAAAGTTGACTGTGACTATATTGTCCACCAGCCTGTGCTCTGCAGCCGCTGACAGTGACCTTGTGTTATGATCCATGCAGGCTACGGCCACTCAGATGCTGACGTTCTCCACCAGTCACTACTTGAAGCCAACATTGCTACTGAGGTGTGCCTGACGGCGCTGGACACCCTCTCTCTGTTCACACTGGCATTTAAGGTTTGTATTGAAAAGCTGTTCATGGTCAGAGCCTTTCTGAAACTCATTTTTTGCTTATTTAGCTGAACCAGCAAGAACTTCTTAATGTTGCAGTTTTACTGCAGCAACTGTTTTTGCGCCTGTAAGGAAGCCATTAATCCTTAAATTCCCTTAGCGAAAGCATTCCACAGCTAATGACCCCAATTCCCTGAAATATAATACAGCTTAACTGGTCAGAGTGTGCTGCCTGCTTGTAACTGGTGGACACAAGCTTTGACGAGGTTAACCCTTGGCCAGATTTACCAGGAACGTGGCTTTGCTCTGCCTTCAAGGGTGATAAATACAGGAGCCTAATCAGGCATTTCTGCCTTCGCTGTCTTTAAACATATCCAAACGTGGTAGCAATTACAATTAAATGTTTGTATGTAGAGGTGTATGCTCAGTGGTGTCTGACTCTTTGCTGTCCCATGGACTGTAGCCTGCTAGGCTCCTCTGCTCATGGGATTTTCCAGGCAAGAATACTGGAATGGGCTGCCATTTCCTACTCCAGAGGGATCTCCCCAACCCAGGGATCAAACCCACTTCTCCTGCATTAGCAGGTGGATTCTTGACCACTGAGCCACCTGGGAAGCCAATACGTAAAAACACATTCAGCTTTTCAGTTTTTTTTTTAATCTGTCACTAAGTTAAATAACAGAGAACATTTCAGAAACAGAGAATAAGAAGTGGTCTTAGTCTTCTCTTTAGGTTGTAGTGAGTCACATTCGCACAGGTAAAGACGGTCCTTCAGCCACTCTCGTTTTTTGGGACTTACCCCTTCCCATTCTTGCTCAGTGACTGCTTAGGTTTTCAGGGAGACTGAGTTAGTGTTAATATGCTCTGAATATGAAAACAGCATGTTTATTTGCAAGGCAATTTGGGAAACATAAACATACTCAAAGGCATCCTGTACTCGTCTTCTCGTGAAGCACATTCCCTTATTACACAAAGATAGTTACCGGCCATCATGTTGCTTTCTTATAATTCACCTTTGTTCTTAGCATTTGTGCTACCCATGTCCCCAGGAAGTGTCATCACTAGGAACCCCGCTGAGAGATGAGGAAATGGTGAGTCCCTAGGATGAGGACGGGGGCAGCCGTGTCTTATGTGGAGCCTGACCCCAGTGGTTCTCGGCTGTGGGCCCCCAGCTGGCGGCAGCTGCAGGCCCTGAAGCTGTGTTAGAGGTGCAGATTCTTGGGTCCTGCCTGACTGAATCCAACCCTGGGAGTGAGACGTAAACAGTACAGCTGAGGACCACTGCTGTACTGGAACCACATTTTGAGCCTCTTTCTGTTTTCTTTTGGAGATTTTTAAGTAACAATTTTTATGTAAGTAGGCAGTGACATTTGTAATATATTTGCCCCGTGCGTATGTACCCATGCTAGCCGATAAGCTCAGATGCATCTGTAAGGTCAGAAGAGCAGCTAGGACACTCTCTTCCTGTCTCCTGGGCCCCAGCGTGTAAACGAGCAGAAAGCCCCAGAGCTGCACAGTAGGTGTGGTCTGGCCCCACGCGCAGGTGAGGGCACACGCAGCAGAGGTGTGGTCTGGGAGTGTCATGAAGTCGGTGACGGTTTTCTTACCACTGCATCGCCTGCAGTTCCTCCTCAGCCTCCTTTAAATCACCTGCTTCCTATGGAAGAAGCGCCTTGGTCAAGGTTCCCAGGTCTCCAGCGTCTGGCCACTGTGAAATTAACTAACAGGTTCTGACTCAAGAGAAACAACATCTGATGGTCTCTGACTGATGAATGATTGTGACATTTGTTGGTGACCATCTTTGAAAAAAAATCACTTCATGCCTCCAGACCTAAGATAATCTCATTTGTAAGACTGAAAACGTAGGACCTGCCTTCCCAGGCTGTTGTAAGTTACAGCAAGATGACCCCTGGAAGGGCTGAGCACTCCGCCGATACAGACCGGGCTCCAGGACGCGTGGGAACAGGCAGTTGAACAGAAACACTGTGGGCTTCAAGCCCCAGCCGCAGTGTTAGCCAGATGTTAGGCCTTGGGCAGGTCTCCTTGACATCAGTGGGCCCCGATTTACTTCCAGGACATGCCAGTTATGCCTACTGTGTTGTGAATTGATAAGAAGTATCCAGAAACATCTACCCTGTGTTTGGCATGCAGCAGGAGCTCAATGTTGACTCTAGTTTAGCAGTAAGACTTCCTGCTGTGCTCATGCCTTCCTGGTCCTCAGAGCAAAGGATCTGATTCCTCAGACACACAGGCAAGGTTGAGTTTTAGGGCTGAGGTGGCCTCTATCAAGGTCTGTATGCCTCTGTGCAAAAATCTTTGTTTAAAGCTCAGCACATATACACACCCATTAAAAAATGGGAAGATGAGCGAATCTTGCAGCCTTAAAGAATGTCGTGGCAAGCAGTAGGTCCGCAGTAGTACCCAGCCTAGATCCACAAGGCCCACTGGTGTAGCAGGCCCTGGAATCTTCCTATGTAGATATTTACTCAGCTGAAGCATCATTCAGAGCCTATCAGAAAAATTAAATTATTACATTGAGTTAGCTGACATAATTGTTTGCAGATAGTCATCCTCGACAAATGGAGCCCCATCATTACTGAGCCTCTTAAATGACCACATCTCATAAGTTGCCGAAGGCAATCAAGAAATCACAGTCTAAATGAAAGGAAATGTTTGAAAAGATTTAAGCCCTGAATCCCATTTTATTATTATATTAGCTTCCTGCTGTTTACTGCCTTCTGCCTTCAGCGTCAGTCCTCACTACAACCTAGCCCACAGAGCTTCTTATCCCTTTTACAGGTGAGGACATTGAGCTGAGATGGGCTGAGAAATTTGCCCAAGATCACTACACAAGGGACATGTCAAGCCCTTCTTCTCTGCTAAGTCAGTCGTGTGCATGGGGCAGAGGGGTGGAGGGGGAAAGGAACTAAGCTGGGTGAGTGCCAGGGTAGCTGAATGACCTCCCAGACAGAAAAAAGGAAGTGAGCAAGGGCCGACTAGAAGCTGGCACTGTGTGGGCACTTTCACACAGGTTATCTAATTCATAAAAAGATGTCTTTTGTAAACCAGGGGAGTTATATGCAGAAAAATACGCCACTTCTCTGGCTGTTTTAAAATGTCTGTTAATACAGTCCCAAACCAATGCTAGGAAGATCTCTTGGAAAAGGGCATGGCAACCCACTCCCATATCCTTGTCTGGAGAATTCCACAGACAGAGGAGCCTGGCAGGTTACAGTCCATGGGGTCACAGAGTCAGACACGACTGAGCGACTTTCACTTGCAAACCAATGATAATGTTTAAATAGTTGATAATACTTTCAATATACTTACAAATTTAATCCAAAAATGTATTTTAAGCAATTCCACATGTTGCCTTTTCTTGATTTGAGGCGCATGGTGAGAACCAGGCCATGCTGCGCAGGCTCACGGTGCATGGCCAGGGTGGGGAGCACACGGATAGTAGGGGTCAGCCTGGGAGACTGAGGTCCGCATTACACAGCTGTGAGCCTGGGGCTCAGGTTGTCTCAGCGACTGGCGAGCCTCTGTAACAGAGACAGCTCTTCTCTAAACTAGGTGTTTATAATCAGTGTTTAGATGAAAGTAAAGCCATATGCCTAGGAAGAACGGAGCGTCTTCAATAACACAGCTCCAGATATCTCATTTTGGTATCCAAGGTTTAAATTGTTCTCCTGTTCCTGGCTCTTGAGAAATTCCTGATACTGCATGTTCGTTCTCTGAGAGGCCCATTTCTCTTAGGAGGCTGTGTGACAACAAACTTGAATCCACATCAGACAGTTCCTGAGAACTGTGGGTAACCTCTGCTCCACCTTATTGCTAGAAATGCGTCATGCCTTTCTTATTATTCTAACATCTTGTCTCATTTTCTCAACGAAATTTTCCCATCTTCAGTAACATCTATAGGGAGATAAAGGTAGAAATGAGATCCTCCATTGTTATCTGTGGTTATTTATAAATGGAAAAATGAAGGTGATTTTTGTTATGCTTTTTTTCCCCCTTCTCTGGGTCTTTCTGAATGTTCAAAGATTTTTATGTTTAGTATCTGTTACTTTCTAATGAGAAAGAAAGAGACACACAAACAGAAGAAGATGGGAAGGCACCTGGCAGACTGGGGTGTATTCAGGATGGAAGGCCCTTCACCCCTTTAAATGGTTGGTTATGTATATCTTGGTGTGAGTTTTTACTCTGTTCTTCAAGCAACTTTTGTGATCATAGCCAGAGGGAAGCAAAAACCTTGATCGGAGGAAAGAGAAAGGAACTTTAACTCCAGTGTTAAGAACTTGAAGACAGGCCAGTTCAGAACAAGACCAGAGGTCTTTGCCATTTTTGTACGGACCATCTCTCCCAGAGGAGTGCTGAGAAAATAAAAGCTCACATCCAGATTCATGCAAACCTTCCTCCAACTGTAATTAGGAAAGGCTGCGGCTCTAGGGAAAAGCACTGCTCACAAACAGCAAACCGTGTAAGCAGTTCCCCGAACACTGAAAACAGCCTCTTTTTTTTGTTTGTTTTCTCTAGTTGGTGAACAGCTGCTCATGGTTGAGAATTACATCATATTCAGTTAATTAAGTCACATTTTCTGCTCATTAAATTGTTTCTCTTTCACACAATGGAATTCAATGCTGTATCTCAGTATTACATGATATAAAGATCACAGGATTCCAGGTGTCCACCAGCTGTGAATACACCTGTGAGTCACTGGACCTATAAAAACAAAACTTACTCCTTGAGTTAAACTTTTTCTCCAACAATAAGATGAGGTGAATTTCAAAACTATTATTTCAGCCGTAATTTGCCCTGCAACAGAACTGGCCAGATGTAAGTCATCTCTGCTCATTTCTCTGAATCGTAAGATTGGTTTCAGATACTGGCCTCTGGACTTTTTTTTCTTTTTAATGACAATCATTTTTGCCTACTTTTGCAAAATGTACCCATTCTCCCAAAAGCACACCTTTGTCTTGACAGGCCTGTCTGTATTTGAAGAGGCAGGTCTCCAGTGTCACGCACACGTCGTGGCTGCATGCTGGCCTCTAGCCGGGCAACATGTCTGTCTACTGTACGTATTCAACAATCTCTGGGAGTTTTAGCCAGCCAGGCTTCCACGGTGTTGAATCCCTGTGGATTTGCTGCTGGTGGGAGGAAATCATGAAAAACAAAGAGACGAAATTAGTGGTGGCCCTCCTGCCACTTACCGAACAAATCAGAGGGTGGATCAGATAGATACTCCCTAAGTGTGCTTGCCACTCAGTCATGTCTGACTCTTTGCAACCCCATGGACTGTAGCCTGCCAGGCTTCTTTGTCCATGTGGATTCTCCAGGCAAGAATAGTAAAGTGGGTTGCCATGCCCTCCTCCAGGGGATCTTCCCAACCCGGGGATCGAACCCAGGCCTATCTGCATTGCTGGCAGACTCTTTACAGTCTGAGCCACCAGGGAAGCCCAGATACTTCCTATACTTGACCTCAAGTCTTCACAGTAGCTCAGTGTTAGGGTCAGTGTCTCAGGGATGAGAAGGACCAGCCTTGGTTTACCTGCAAATCCATACACAGGAGTGTGTGCTAAGTCACTTCAGTTGTGTCCAACTCTTTATGACTCCGTGGACCATAGCTTGCCAGGCTCCTCTCTCCGTGTGATTCTCCACACAAGACTACTGGAGTGGGTTACCACGCCTTTCTCCAGGGTATCTTCCCAACCCAGGGATCGAACCCACATCTCTTAAGTCTCCTGCTTTGGCAGGCAGGTTCTTTACCATTGGTGCCACCTGGAAAGTATGCATGAGAAACAGTGCCTGACCAAGGCCCGTGCATTTTTGCCCTCGCCAGACTGCCTGGTGGGTGATGCACAGCTTCACAGAGTGCCTGAGAGCCTGTGGTGGGCGAGAAAACCCAGCCCTCACTGATAGGGGATCTGTTTCACAGACCTCACTTCAGTATTTTTCCAGCCCGTTCATTAGCCAATACCTGTAACGGCTCTCCTCTGCTGGAACTGAGGTGTCACAAACCTTACCTCTGAATCAGTTGCTGGGCACAATAAAAATAAGTCAATAAATGAAGCCCAGTCAATACTGAGATACTGTGGTCCTTACAACCATATCACCATTTGCTGCAAACTTTTAAAATTAGTCCCTCCCTTAGTAATAAAAGCATAAATTTGTTGATAAGCTTATTTGTACTACAGGAGACTTTTGTGCTCTCCTAGAAGGTTTTTGGCAAGTTTGTTTAAATTATAAGTTGTCCTAGTACCTGGAAAATGTAACCTTCGAGCTGGCGGTTATATGAAACCTGTTAGCGATGTCTGGCATATCTCACTGACCAGGCTCTTCTCCTGTGTTAAGAACCAGCTCCTGGCTGACCATGGACATAATCCCCTCATGAAGAAAGTTTTTGACGTCTACCTGTGCTTTCTTCAAAAACATCAGTCTGAAACGGCTTTAAAACATGTCTTCACCGCCTTAAGGTCACTGATCTATAAGGTACGTGGTCTCATCAGGGGAGGTCGTCCTCGATTGTCACCTGTTCTCTGTCCCCACGGGGCTGAAGGAGGTGCTAACTAACGTCTCTGGGCCCATTTGCTTCCTCGTGTCCATCTAGTTCCCCTCGACATTCTACGAGGGGAGAGCAGACATGTGTGCGGCCCTGTGCTACGAGATCCTCAAGTGCTGCAACTCCAAGCTGAGCTCCATCAGGACTGAGGCGTCCCAGCTGCTGTACTTCCTAATGAGGAACAACTTCGACTACACCGGCAAGAAGTCCTTTGTCCGGACCCATCTGCAGGTGCGTGCGCTTTAGCTCTCCAGGACACGTGCGCCCTGCGGAATTCTGCTTCCGCAGGAAAACCGTGCAAGTCAGCGTTTACCAAGTTACCTCGGTGTAAGTTCTGAACGGTCTCGCAGCAAGAACGAGAACTCACATTTACTGGTTTGGTTAATTTCATCCTCCACGTTGTACAATTTGGGCCCAGGGTGTGTTTCTGTTGGTAAATTGACATTTAAGTATTGAGTCAGTTCTGGACTGACTGAAATTACGCTGAGTTAGGACGCACAGAACCTATGAGAGGATTCCTCGCAGTAAACGTCTCAGCTAAGACACAGAGAGCCCAAAGTAGTCCTCTTCTGTCGTCCATCTGTCGACACACCTGCCATTTCTCCAGGGTTAAAATGCGCCAAATTCCCCATCCTCTAAACTGCCTGATACTAGGGGTCTTCGGAGAAGGCAGTGGCACCCCTCTCCAGTACTCTTGCCTGGAAACTCCCATGGACAGAGGAGCCTGGAAGGCTGCAGTCCCTGGGGTCGCTAAGAGTCGGACACGACTGAGCGACTTCACTTTCACTTTTCACTTTCGTGCATTGGAGAAGGAAATGGCAACCCACTCCAGTGTTCTTGCCTGGAGAATCCCAGGGACGGGGGAGCCTGGTGGGCTGCCGTCTATGGGGTTGCACAGAGTTGGACACTGAAGCGACTTAGCAGCAGCAGCAGCAGGGGTCTTAGCTATTTCTGTAGACCCTCTTTTTCTACAAACACATACAGGAATGCCTTCTCTGTCTCTGTACTTACTCCTTTTCGAAAAAAAAATATTTATCATTTGCAAACTACATGCTAGGATTCCTGGGTGCCAGGAACAAAGCAAGACCCTGTCCTGGCTCGGACAGGGTGTCATCCCCAGAGGACAGGCAGACTGTGAGGCTTCTGTGCCACATGCCCAGAGCCATAACAGAATTACAGTGCACGAAGGAATGGGCCAGGGGCTTCCCAGGGGCTGTGAAAGATGAACAGGGGGATGGGGGTGAGCATGTTCCAGGCCCTGAATGAGAAAGGGGCCAGCCAGGGAGCTGGAGAAGGTCGGGACAGTAGGGTTGAGAATGTGGAGGCATCATTGCATATTCAGGGGGATCACCTGAACTCCAGACTGAGAAAGGATCGGAAAGTTGAGGCCTGAGCTCGGGAGACCGTGGGGAAACCATGTCAAGTCTAGGCCAGAGAGGATGGAGTCCTGGGTTGTGGAGAGGTTAGAAAGAAGAGACTGTGTTAACAGTGACAGTGACACTTAGTGACAGTACTTAGTACTGGCTGTGGTGCAGGAAGGGGGGCAGGTCACAGTTTAGTTGAGTAACTAGGTCAAGGCAGTGCCAATATAGACCCCCAAAGGACAGATGCCCCCATGCCCTGGTTAATATGTACATGTTTTAATAATAAATGCAGAGGGTGATCCACTTTTGAATACTGAGCCCATATAAATCCAAGCCCAAACCAAAGAAGTAATAATGTCTCCATGTCTGTTAGAGAAAGTGATCCGTAATTATCCAAGTGACGTGGGCTCATCTGCTTCTCATTCCCCTGCACTTGCCTGGTCAGCATTTTGCTATACAAACAAAGATGCAGGGAGAGCAGAGTCACCTTCTGGAATAATTCTTGGAAGGGGAGTGCGAATACTCAGACACTGTTTCCCACATTGGAGCGACCCCTGCTCACAGGCTTCCCACTGCCCCATCCCCATGCACATCGTAACCAAAGTCGGGGGCCACGCCAGGGGCATCATGTGACGGTGAACTGATTAGCTCACGTTTGTGTGTCCCTCAGATTGTTATTTCAGTCAGCCAGCTGATAGCAGATGTTGTCGGCATCATTAATTCCCACTGCACAAGTGAAGACCTGAAACTGAGGGTTATTGGATCTTGGACAAGAACACCCATGTTTTGACTCTCTCCATGTAGTTTATGTTATTGGTATACTGAAACTTGGCACAGGGAGGTAAGGAAACTCTAAAAAGTCATGATACACCAATAACAGCTTCATCAACGTGCTGATGCAAAGTTGGAGAAGCTTCTCAAGTTATTTCTACCTGAGTGAAATTTGAGCTTTGAACACAAGGCATTATTTGCTTCTATTTCTTAAATAAATACTGTGTACCTAGTACCATGCTAGGGTCTGGGGAGGAACAGTAGAGATGACAAGTCAGCGTTTACCAAGTTACCTCGGTGTAAGTTCTGAACGGTCTCGCAGCAAGAACGAGAACTCACATTTACTGGTTTGGTTAATTTCATCCTCCACGTTGTACAATTTGGGCCCAGGGTGTGTTTCTGTTGGTAAATTGACATTTAAGTATTGAGTCAGTTCTGGACTGACTGAAATTACGCTGAGTTAGGACGCACAGAACCTATGAGAGGATTCCTCGCAGTAAACGTCTCAGCTAAGACACAGAGAGCCCAAAGTAGTCCTCTTCTGTCGTCCATCTGTCGACACACCTGCCATTTCTCCAGGGTTAAAATGCGCCAAATTCCCCATCCTCTAAACTGCCTGATACTAGGGGTCTTCGGAGAAGGCAGTGGCACCCCTCTCCAGTACTCTTGCCTGGAAACTCCCATGGACAGAGGAGCCTGGAAGGCTGCAGTCCCTGGGGTCGCTAAGAGTCGGACACGACTGAGCGACTTCACTTTCACTTTTCACTTTCGTGCATTGGAGAAGGAAATGGCAACCCACTCCAGTGTTCTTGCCTGGAGAATCCCAGGGACGGGGGAGCCTGGTGGGCTGCCGTCTATGGGGTTGCACAGAGTTGGACACTGAAGCGACTTAGCAGCAGCAGCAGCAGGGGTCTTAGCTATTTCTGTAGACCCTCTTTTTCTACAAACACATACAGGAATGCCTTCTCTGTCTCTGTACTTACTCCTTTTCGAAAAAAAAATATTTATCATTTGCAAACTACATGCTAGGATTCCTGGGTGCCAGGAACAAAGCAAGACCCTGTCCTGGCTCGGACAGGGTGTCATCCCCAGAGGACAGGCAGACTGTGAGGCTTCTGTGCCACATGCCCAGAGCCATAACAGAATTACAGTGCACGAAGGAATGGGCCAGGGGCTTCCCAGGGGCTGTGAAAGATGAACAGGGGGATGGGGGTGAGCATGTTCCAGGCCTGAATGAGAAAGGGGCCAGCCAGGGAGCTGGAGAAGGTCGGGACAGTAGGGTTGAGAATGTGGAGGCATCATTGCATATTCAGGGGGATCACCTGAACTCCAGACTGAGAAAGGATCGGAAAGTTGAGGCCTGAGCTCGGGAGACCGTGGGGAAACCATGTCAAGTCTAGGCCAGAGAGGATGGAGTCCTGGGTTGTGGAGAGGTTAGAAAGAAGAGACTGTGTTAACAGTGACAGTGACACTTAGTGACAGTACTTAGTACTGGCTGTGGTGCAGGAAGGGGGGCAGGTCACAGTTTAGTTGAGTAACTAGGTCAAGGCAGTGCCAATATAGACCCCCAAAGGACAGATGCCCCCATGCCCTGGTTAATATGTACATGTTTTAATAATAAATGCAGAGGGTGATCCACTTTTGAATACTGAGCCCATATAAATCCAAGCCCAAACCAAAGAAGTAATAATGTCTCCATGTCTGTTAGAGAAAGTGATCCGTAATTATCCAAGTGACGTGGGCTCATCTGCTTCTCATTCCCCTGCACTTGCCTGGTCAGCATTTTGCTATACAAACAAAGATGCAGGGAGAGCAGAGTCACCTTCTGGAATAATTCTTGGAAGGGGAGTGCGAATACTCAGACACTGTTTCCCACATTGGAGCGACCCCTGCTCACAGGCTTCCCACTGCCCCATCCCCATGCACATCGTAACCAAAGTCGGGGGCCACGCCAGGGGCATCATGTGACGGTGAACTGATTAGCTCACGTTTGTGTGTCCCTCAGATTGTTATTTCAGTCAGCCAGCTGATAGCAGATGTTGTCGGCATCAGGGGAACGAGGTTCCAGCAGTCCTTGTCTATCATCAACAACTGCGCCAACAGTGACAGGCTCATCAAGGTGGGTGGCCTGGTGCCGATTTACTTTCTAACCCCCGAGACCCAGCCTTATCATCTGGGAAACGCATGCAGACAGACAGGTCACAGCTGAAAGCCTGTGTCTTCCCTCCACCCTTGTTCCAGCACACCACCTTTCCTCGGACGTGAAGGACTTGACCAAAAGGATCCGCACAGTTCTGATGGCCACGGCCCAGATGAAGGAGCACGAGGCTGACCCTGAGATGCTGGTGGACCTCCAGTACAGCCTGGCCAAGTCCTATGCCAGCACCCCCGAGCTCCGGAAGACGTGGCTGGACAGCATGGCCCGGATCCACGTCAAGAACGGCGACCTGTCCGAGGTAGCCCCACGCGCCTGTCCGTCCAGGCTTTTTGAGAAAACGAGTCATGCCCCACTCACTGAAAGAAGCTGATTATAAGAAAAACTTCCCAGTAATTGCAAGAAGCCAGTTAAAAGCACGTGATACTTCAGTGTTGGGCTCAGAGCTCCTTCAAAGTCACTTAGCATTTTTACAGTTTAGAGTATCGTAAGGGGCTTTCTCTGTCACAGGGGCGCATTGTTTGCGAGCTCTTGGAAGACACCAGTGCTCACACAGGCGCCCGTTAGTGCAGGTGCCTTCAGCTTCTGCACCAGAACTCCTCTCCTGACCTAAAATGCAACTATTGTATGATAAAATGAGATTTTCCTGATACAGAAGTCAGCCAGGGCATGGCCTTTTCCTCCTCGAGGTCGTGGTTTTGTCTGTGAATGCAGCAGGGGTCAGAGCTGCCCCAGCTGCAGAGCCCACGGTTCAGTAAGCATCAGCTTGGCAGGTGCAGAGGTGGGGTGTGTGGGCGTCGAGGAGACTGGCTCCCAGATCCAGCATTGACTAATTGAGCGACACTGAGCCTATTCTTAGCCCCACCGTGTCTCAGTGACATCTTCTGTAAAGTGGGGCAGTTAAGGACAACGATGGGCTGTAAGGTGGGTTCTCTTCATGTTCCCATGAAAACTCTGCTCAGGGTTCATGCCCATGGCATTTAGGTGTGATCAGCAGAACGACCAAAGAAACATGCTTTTACTTTTAAACATGCTAATTCCTTAAATTAGTGAAATTGGGACCTACATCTGAAAAGTGTATGTAGCAATTCTTACTTTTTGATTATTCAGAGTCCATTCGTTTGATCAGAAGTTTAATCTAAAATATCCATTAGTCATAATAAAAATGAATTATGCACTTGTTAGTAGTAGTAATTTTTCTACCATTCTGACGAGAACCAGGGCTTAGGCATTGGAACCTTATAGTAGGTTCGTTTCTAACAGCTATGTTTGATGTTTTATAAACCATGGCAGCTTGATTAAAAGAATTTATTTTTGTTTTTTTCGTACATTTTAAAGGTGTTTATAATGTTGTCCTTTGAACATTACATTATTTTCATTTAGAATTCTATTTTGGGAAAAAATTTATAACTTGTTTTTTAGGTTGATAGAAAAATACATTAGCCCCTGAAGTTTGAGCAGTTCTTTCTGAATATAAGAATGCATATGCCTTTTCTTCAAGGGATCCTCTTTTCCCTTTAAGAGAAATAATGCCAAAATTTTAGATATAGTAAGAAAAAATGCTTTTTAAAAATCTTTTAATAAAAATTTAATAATTCTAGATAGAAACGGGCCTACCAAGCTTGTTGCCATCCTTCTGAATTCAGAGCTTCATAATTTCAATTTGTATGAATTGTCCCACTTTTTTCTATAAGTAAGATGTCAGCCATGAACAGTAGCTGATGCCGTGAGATCTCACATAGGTACATACAGTCATTAGGTTTCTGATGGTGAACTTTGTGCGTTATAGCTGGTGATTCTGAAGCATGTGTCTTTTACTATAGGCAGCAATGTGCTATGTCCATGTCACAGCCCTGGTGGCAGAATATCTCACACGGAAAGGTAAGAAATGATCCTATGTCTTGTGAAACAATTGTAAAATTTTACAAAGCAGCAAAGACAAGTGAGAGCCATTCAGAAGGATTTGAGGTGGAGGATCTGTGTGTGTGTGTGTGTGTGTGTGTGTGTGCGCACACACACTATATTGTTGTTGTTTAGTTACTTAGTCATGTTCAACTCTGCAACTCCATGGAGCCTGCCAGACTCCTCTGTCCGTGGGATTTCCCAGGGAAGAATACTGGAGTGGGTTGCCATTTCCTTCTATCCTTACTCATTGTTTTTTTTTTAATTTGCTGATGTGACATTTACTTGACTCGGTAGGCACCGCAAAAACGCAAAACAAAAGTAGGTGGCATGTTGTCATATAACCTCTTGCTAGTAACTCCATCTTGCAAATACTAGTTAATGAGCTTTGCCTCCAGGAGTTCCTGGCTGGCCAGTCTCCAGATGGAGAGATTTTATTTTCCCTGAAGGTAGCTCCCTGGAACTGTTTATCCATCACACGGCAGCTGTAGCAGGAGGTCATCAGACAGCATATTCTGGAGCACAGCCTGGTTGGCTCTGCCGTGTGAGGAGGCAGCGTGCAGGCTGGGCCCTCGCCTCCCCGTGGAACGGGCGGGTGGAAGTGTGTGCTGCCCCCTTGTGTGTAAGGGCCGGCCCCCACGTCAGCAGGCTGCAAGTTCTCTCACGGCTCCTCTGGTCAAACACCCGTTCATCTCCACTTCCCAATCGAGAACACGGGGCTTTCAGAAAAGCCGGCTGTGTTCCCGTGTGTGCTGGAGCACAGCTGCGCGAGGTCTGGCTGAACCCTGCTCTGTGTAAGGGGTAATGGCAAGCCGCTGCGGCCGCCCACTTACCTCTTGGCGGACCGCTGCTTGCGGCAGCAGCGCGAGTTCTCGCCGAGTTCTGGGTCACCCCCCAGCGAAGGGGGTGACATGACAGCTGGCAAGAAACAGAGTTGGTTCTGAGCCTGTTTCTCTGACTGGGTTTGGCTCCTTCAGTTTTCTTGGTATCTGAGCATGGGTCATCTTATCAAACTATTATTGTTACTATATTTTGCTGTTAATTTGATTCAGTGCCTACTTCAATTTATTTAAGGATTACATACGTTTTAATAAAGGTGGGTGAAAAATGAAAAGGGATGAGAAAGAACCTCCCTGGTGGTCCAGTGGCTGAGACTCTGTGCTCCCAAGGCAGAGGCTCCCACTTCGATCCCTGGGTCAGGAAGATCCCCTGGAGAAGGAAATGGCAACCTACTCCAGGATCCACGTGCTGCAACTAAGACCCAGCACAGCCAAATAAATAAATAAATATTTAAAATAGATGAGTAAAAGAAACAAATGGAGGGCAGTGAGGGTCAAATACGAGGAAGCGGATGAAAGTGAGTGCCCCGTGGCCCCGAGGTTCCCTGTGGCAGTGCTGGCGTGAGACACAAGATTTCTAGATTGGCTTTCATTCAGCCCAGAGACAAAACAGGGCAGGAAGCGCCCTCACAGCTCATCCACCTTCAGGCTGATAGCTCCAGCTGTCTCCTGCTCTCTCGATTCCAGGCATGTTTAGACAAGGATGCACAGCCTTCAGGGTCATCACCCCAAACACCGACGAGGAGGCCTCCATGATGGAAGACGTCGGCATGCAGGACGTCCACTTCAACGAGGTGAGGGCCACAGCCCGCGCGGGCTCGGGTCACTGAGGGTCTCGGGTGCTGCCATTCCCCACCCCTGCCCCTACCCCAGGGTTTTCTCTCTGCAGCTGCTGTGTACACACTTTGCTCTAACTACAATAATTCTCCAGAACACTGGCACAAGCTCCTGCCAGTCCCCTTTCTTGGAACTCCTCATGTCCTCTGGAGAGAGTTTGTTGTTGTTGTTGTTGAGTCACTCAATCATGTCCAGCTCTTTTGCAACCCCATGGTCTGGAGCCTTCCAGGCTCCTCTGTCCATGGGATTTCCCAGTCAAGAATACTAGAGGAGGTTGCCATTTCCTTGTCCAAGGGATCTTCCTGACCCAGGGACTGAACCCACAGGTCCCGCAGTGGCAGGCAGATCATTTACCACTAAGCCTCAAGGGAAGCCCAGGGAGTTTGACGAGCCGGTTAGTAGTGATGTAAGACTGAGAGCTTAAACTCGCGTGGTAAAAGGTCCACTGTTTTGAATCATAAGGTTTCTCATTCTTTTCAGCAATTAATTTCTCTGTTTCATGGGGTTTATTTGTTTATCTGTTTTAATTAACTTTTCAATCAGTGTCGCCAGACAGGCAAGGCTGTGAGAGGCCAGCCTGGGCTTGGGGGCAGAGCAGCCCCTGTCCACATCCTTGGATCCCTGCTTCCGCTTGAGTCCTGCCTCCCAGGGCCTGCGCATCATGAGTAGATAAGACCACCCTGTCCCACCCCCCAGAGAGACCAAAACATTTGACTTTAGATCACTGTAGCAATTTCTGCAAAGTTCTTGCCAAAGCGGGGTCACCTTGCAGCCACTTCTCCCTGAGTAGACAGTTTTAAAATAAAGCTAGGTATCTGAAAAAAAGCCAGTCTTCTGCTACGTTCCCTGATTTTCTTCTTCTATGCGTGTCTGCCAGAAGAGGTTTTCACATGTGCCTGCCTCCCCTCAACTTTAAAGCAAAATGAAACATTTGGGAGAAAGCTTTTTAATCATGCCCTTCTTTTAAGGAAAAATAAAGTGGTCTGTTTCTTCATGTGGAAAGAAACAACAGAGAAAGGAGTAAATGTCTTCTGCTTCTGTTGTAGTTGTTTTTAATGAGTGGAGGTCCTACTTAGTATCAGAACTTTTGATCATGTTCATGCCAGTAAGCAGGGCCCATGAGCAAACATCCTCCATGACATGACCACCCATGAATCAGTTCTCAAAGTGAGGCCCCGAGGCCCCTGGGGTCCGCAGTAATCTTTCAGGAAGTCTTGAGGTCCTTCCTTTTCCACCTGTCTCCTGAGGCTGGATTTTCTTTGTCTGCATCATCCAGAATAATATATTGAAGAGACTGAATGCAGAAGCAGAGGCCAGAGTCTAGGCTTCTCCTATGAAGCCAGACACTAGAGTGGCGAAAATGTAGAACAATGCCACTCTTATTAATTTTTTTTAAAATTTTCCCATTAAAAACATTCTTTTTGTTAATAATGTAATTATTTTTGTTAGTAATTTTAATTGGTTTATTATTATGAGCTTAGATTCAGTTCAGTTCAGTCGCTCAGTCATGTCTGACTCTGTGACACCATGAATTGCAGCACGCCAGGCCTCCCTATTCATCACCATCTCCCGGAGTTCACTCAGACTCAGGTCCATCGAGTCTGTGAAGCCATTTAGCCATCTCATTGTGGGTCGTTCCCTTCTCCTCCTGCCCCCAATCCTTCCTAGCATCAGAGTCTTTTCTAATGAATCAACTCTTCACATGAGGTGGCCAAAGTACTGGAGTTTCAGCTTCAGCATCATTCCTTCCAAAGAAATCTCAGGGTTGATCTCCTTCAGAATGGACTGGTTGGATCTCCTTGCAGTCCAAGGGACTCTCAAGAGTCTTCTCCAACACCACAGTTCAAAAGAATCAATTCTTCGGAGCTCAGCCTTCTTCACAGTCCAACTCTCACATCCATACATGACCACAGGAAAAACCATAGCCTTGACTAGATGGACCTTAGTCGGCAAAGTAATGTCTCTGCTTTTGAATATGCTATCTAGGTTGGTCATAACTTTTCTTCCAAGGAGTAAGCATCTTTTAATTTCATGGCTGCAATCACCATCTGCCGTGATTTTGGAGCCCCAAAAAGTAAAGTCTGACACTATTTCCACTGTTTCCCCATCTATTTCCCATGAAGTGATGGGACCGGATGCCAGGATCTTCGTTTTCTGAATGTTGAGCTTTAAGCCAATTTTTTCACTCTCCTCTTTCACTTTCATGAAGAGGCTTTTTAGCTCCTCTTCACTTTCTGCCATAAGGGTGATGTCATCTGCATATCTGAGGTTATTGATATATCTCCCGGCAATCTTGATTCCAGCTTGTGTTTCTTCCAGTCCAGCGTTCTCATGATGTACTCTGCATATAAGTTAAATAAGCAGGGTGATTAATCCATAAATATTTTTACATTTCTTCAGTGTTCACTCTTAATATTGTAAATATTGAGAGATAACACCCATATACATAAAAGTTCTCACCTGTTTTTAAAGAATTCTCAATAATTTTTATAATATATAAAAGGATTTTAAGCCTCAAAGGCTTAAGAACCACTATCAAAAATTCTGTGGTTTCAAATGACTCCCTAAATTAAAAAGTAACCATGAGAAAGGAAGATAATATATTGAGTGATTTTACATTTAAAAATTAATTTTAGCCAAAATACATAAAGTTCTCTTAAGTATTCTGAAGGGTGGGGGGAGCCAGTTGGTTATTACATGGTATTAACCATTCAACTGTCTCTCCACCTTGACGTCCCTGGACCAATGATAGTTTTTAATTTTTCACTCTGACATGTGAACCTGACCCTCAGCAACAAGGCCCTCATGCTCATGGCATTGAACTCTTCACTTCAAGGAGAGCTTGACTGGGTTTTTCCCTGAAAAGAAGCCTGAACACACTGGCTCCTTGGAAGAATCACCCTTGTTCCCTGTCGTCCAGTCAGTTCTCTGGAGCATAGCACTTCTGTTTAGAATTCGTGATAAGGAAAACAGCAATACCAAGAACAACTAAAGATTTGAAAGTTGAACAGTTCTGAGTAACCTGTCCTCAGGGATGATAAAATGAAGTTCAGGATGGCTCGTCAGATTAAGTCATAGGCTGGAGGAGACTCAGGAGCAGAGCCGAAGCAGTCGCCTAGGGAGTGAGCCCCGGGAAACCAAGGGCAGATTGATCGGGGAAATTTGTGAATGGCACCCACTCTGAGTAATAACTAAACATGTGATGGGGAAAACTTTATCAGCTCTTTTTCAGAATATAGATTTTCCACCCTGTCCTCAAAGCATAAAGTTGGTAAATCTTTAACAAGGTCCATAGTCCATGACGACCTGTCACGATTAGGATACGACCCGGGGGGTTGTAAAGTCCCAAGCAAGCCCTGCACGTTAAGATGGAAAACAGCCAGCAGTGAAAAAATAGTGTGTACCAGAAGTCACAACGACGTACATTGCCATGTGACTGTTTTTGCCCTGGCCCTCAAGAGGTTTCAAGAAAAAGGGAAAGTCGAATATCTCTGCCAGAGGAGTTCTGGGGAAAGCTGGTGGGAATGGGTGTGGAACAATAGCTTAATAAGAATCGTTGCCCTTGTAATCTGCATTATTAGATACATATAAATGCCTAAGATGCTCTCCTGTGTGATTTTAGAGACACGACCTAAAAATGTGCGATTCTCCTGGCAGGAGGCCTCAGATGAGCTTTCACTGGTAGCAGTCCGTCCTGCTTGACTCTGACCCAAAGAGCAGACTCCCTCCCGGCTGCTTTTGATTAAAGAGAAACAGCCCATTCCAGTTTACATTTTGTCTTACAAACCAGAGCCTGTGCAGATGGAAGCATTCTGTCTCCTGGGGTGTCTGAACTGCATACAACCCCATGTCATCTCGAGACCCTCCCTCTTTAGCCCATGCAGTCAGAGTCCCAGAAGGAAACCGCACACGCAGCAATGGAAGCAGCTCTAACAAAGAGACTGTTTTGAGGAGTTTGGTCAGGGTTTGGGGGAGCCAGCGAGGAATACTGCAGAGGCCTGGAGGTGGGTAGCAGCTGGCCTGCCCCTGTCCACCCGTGTGCTAAGGGCAAGGCGAGAGAACCACACAGTGGGCCCCCCTGCCTGGGCTCAGCCCTGGCCTGGGGGCACGGGTGTGATTGTATGGGTGGGTTGTCAAGGTTTCCTGGTTAGGGAAGCTTGTGTTGGTGTTTTCGTGGGCGGAGCTGGATTTCTTCTCTCTAGAGTGCAACGACGTGTCCAATAATGAGTTATGAGATGTCAGTGTGTTTGGAGTGACTTTGGCAGCCTGTATATTGAAGTTCAGGGCTATGTTCCTGTGCTGCTGGAGAATTTGCGTGTTATGTCTTGCTCTGGAACTTGGCCCTTGGGTGGTGCTTGGTTTCAGTGTAGGTATGGAGGCATTTGATGATCTCCTGTCAATTAATGTTTCCTGGAGTCAAGAGTTCTCTGGTGTTCTCAAGATTTGGACTTAAGCCTCCTGCTTTTGGTTTTCAGTCTTATTTTTACAGTAGCCTCAAGACTTCTCCATCTATACAGCACCATTGATAAAACATCTAGGTTAAAGATGAAAAGTTTCTCCACAGTAAGGGACACAGAGGTTCACAGAGTTACATGGAGAAGAGGGAGGAGGGAGATAGAGGTGACCAGGATTAGATGAGGTGGAATCAAAAGAGGAGAGAGCAACCTAGCCAGTAATTCCTTATGTGCACTCCACAGTCTGGGCCACTCGGAGATGTTCATGGCATTACACAGAAAAGAGAAGAGGGAGGAAGGAAACAGGGTTGACCAGGAGGATAAAGGAGGGAGTCAAAAGGAGAGAGACAGATCCAGCCAGTAATCAGTTCCTTAAGTGTTCTCCACCATCTGGAACACACAAAGAGATTCACAGAGTTGGGTAGAGAAGAGAAGGGGGAGGGAGGAGATAGAGGTGACCTGGTGGAGAAAAAGGAGAGTCCAAAGCAGGAGAGAGCAGTCAAGCCAGTAATCTCACTCTCAAGTAAAAGTAGGTACTGAAGATTGGGTTCTTAAAGGTATAAAATTGATGACAAGTGCAAAAAAGCAAAGATTAAAAATCTAGAGTAGAGGTTGGATTTTCAAAAATACAGTACTAAAGGAAAAAAAGTCACAAAAATTATAAAAAATACATGTATATATGAAGTTTGCTTTAAAAAATAGGGTCTCTTTTTTGCAAAGTAATAGTAGGTTATAAAAATGAAAATTAAAGGAGTAATAGACTTAAATTTAAAAAAATTTTTAATAAAGAATGATAGTAAAAATAGTAAAAATATATCTAGGACTTTCTCTGGTGTTGTTGTGGGCAGTGTGGGGTCAGTTCATTTTCGGATAGTTCCTTGATCTGTCTTATATTTCTCAAGATCTATAGGCTCCTTCCTATGTAATCAGTACTAACTACAGGGTTTTGATCTATTGCACCTGTCACTTTCAAAGAGGTTCCCTCTATTTTAGCTTCTTCTGGTTGTTTGTATCTCCAGTGTCTAATTTCTGCCCTGACACAAGGGGGCGGTAGTGGACACTTTTTTAGGCTCACTTTTTCAGTCGTGCTGTGGGGAGGGAGGGACACTGCAAACAAATAACACTGGTGTGTGCTTGAGTGTCTCAGCCACATTAGGTTTGCCCCCACTCACAGCATGTGTGCTTTCCCTGTCTACACTGCTTAGGCTCCAGGTTGCTCTGCCGGGAACTGTCTGAGGCCGGCCCTGGGTTGTATGCACTTCCCAGGTCTAAGCCGCTCAGGTTCAGGCACTCAGGTACTCCTCAGAGGCGCAG
The DNA here is from genome assembly GCA_006408675.1 of Madoqua kirkii. Classification (NCBI taxonomy): domain Eukaryota; kingdom Metazoa; phylum Chordata; class Mammalia; order Artiodactyla; family Bovidae; genus Madoqua; species Madoqua kirkii. Next base: position 34,316 of record SJYC01059813.1, read on the forward strand.
ACTCGGTTGGGCCTGTGTTTTGTGCCCTTCCCAGGTCCGAGCAGCTCAGGTGACCAGGTGTTTGGCAAGTGCGGTCGCTGCAACTTATCATCTCCCCCATCCCTGATGCTTGGTTTTCTGGGTGTACAACCAGTGCACCTTCTCAGGTGGATGTTGACTATCCAAAATCTCAAGAAGTCTTAGTTAGAAATGAAGCCTGCTTGCAGTTTGGTAAATAATGTCTCTCTGGAGCCGTGATTGCCCCCTTCCAGCTTTGGCCGCCCTCGCCTGCCTGTCACTGGAGGGTGGGGGGATGGGCCGGCCTGCAGCTGACTAGCTCTGCTCAGTCCTTTGTTCTGTGAGCAGGCCTGACAGTGTCTTGAAAGTGAAAGTGAAGTTGCTCAGTCTTGTCCAACTCTTTGCAATCTCATGGACTGTGGCCTACCAGGCTCCTATGTCCATGGGATTTTCCAGGTAAAAGTACTGCAGTGGGTTGCTATTTCCTTTTTCAGGAAATCTTCCTGACCCAGGGATTGAACCCAGGTCTCCCACACTGTAAGTGGATCCTTTACCATCTGAGCCACTTAGGTTAGGGTTTTCTGTGTAACTCTAGTCTGTCCTTTGTACTGTGAGCAGGCCTGGCGGCATCTCAGGTTAAGGCTTTTCCCACAGTAGCTATCCCACAGTCTGGGTTGCTATCACACGTTAGTTCCCTCAGATTGCCCTTGGGGCATTCAGGCCTGGTTCTTACTCTAAGCAATGCAGCCCACGCCTCCCTGCCTAGCCCCTGCTTGCTAGTGGCGGATCCAGGCATCTGCGCTGCTTCTCCGCCAGGGGAATTACCATTGGGCACATAATCTGTGGGTTTAAATTATTTATTTATTTTTCTGCCCAGTTATGTTGCCCTCTGTGGTTCCAAGGCTCGCCACAGACTCGGCAGTGAGAGTGTTTCCTGGTATTTGGAAACTTCTCTCTTTTTTATGACTCCCTTCCCAGGACCTGCCTCTTGAGAAATCTATATGCAGGTCAGGGAGCAACAGTTAGAACTGGACATGGAACAACAGACTGGTTCCAAATAGGAAAAGGAGTACGTCAAGGCTGTATATTGTCACCCTGCTTATGTAACTTTGATGCAGAATACATCATGAGAAATGCTGGGCTGGAAGAAGCACAACCTGGAATCAAGATTGCCAGGAGAAATATCAATAACCTCAGATATGCAGATGATACCACCCTTATGGCAGAAGGTGAAGAGGAACTAAAAAGCCTCTTGATGAAAGTGAAAGAGGAGAGTGAAAAAGTTGGCTTAAAGCTCAACATTCAGAAAACAAAGATCATGGCATCTGGTCCCATCACTTCATGGGAAATAGATGGGGAAACAGTGAAGAGGAACTAAAAAGCCTCTTGATGAAAGTGAAAGAGGAGAGTGAAAAAGTTGGCTTAAAGCTCAACATTCAGAAAACTAAGATCATGGCATCTGGTCCCATCACTTCATGGGAAATAGATGGGTAAACAATGGAAACAGTGGCTGACTTTATTTTGGGGGGCTCCAAAATCACTGCAAATGGTGATTGCAGCCATGAAATTAAAAGACGCTTACTCCTTGGAAGGAAAGTTATGACCAACCTAGATGGCATAGTAAAAAGCAGAGACATTACTTTGTCAACAAAGGTCCATCTAGTCAAGGCTATGGTTTTCCCTGTGGTCATGTATGGATGTGAGAGTTGGATTGTGAAGAAAGCTGAGCGCCAAAGAATTGATGGTTTTGAACTGTGGTGTTGGAGAAGACTCTTGAGAGTCCCTTGGACTACAAGGAGATCCAACCAGTCCATTCTAAAGGAAATCAGTCCTGGGGGTTCATTGTAAGGACTGATGCTGAGGCTGAAACTCCAATACTTTGGCCACCTGATGTGAAGAGTTGACTCATTGGAAAAGACTCTGATGCTGGGAGGGATTAGGGGCAGGAGGGGAAGAGGACAATAGAGGATGAGATGACTGGATGGCATCACCGACTCGATGGACATGAGTTTGAGTGAACTCTGGGAGTTGGTGATGGACACGGAGGCCTGGCGTGCTGCGATTCATGGGGTCGCAAAGAGTCGGAGACGACTGAGCGACTGAACTGAACTGAACCCTATATATCCCCAAGGAGTGGGGGTTCAGTGTTCACACATTCAGTGTTGGCAGTGACCTTACAGAACATGACCACAGTGTATAATGAGGATCGACAGTTTGGCACACTCCAGTTTTGTTCCCCAGACCAATAAGGGTCAGTGTTCACAGAGTAAGCACATGAGGTCAACCAGGCAGGTTACTGCCTTGTATTAGCCAAACGGTCTCAATTCAGAAACAACAAGCATAAGACATTTACACCTACAGAGCATCCCAAGAGAGAGTTATCAACACCTTCAACGGTTCCTCTGTTTCCATCTCATCCAAGCTCAGTGACTTATCTGTTACTCTATAAAGGTTGTCTAAGCATCTACTTTTCCATGACCGAGACTGCTCTTAGAACCATAAAAGCTATATATCTTCATTTTCACAAGGATTCTCCAGACCAGTAGCTATAGGGAACGTGCAAGGATTTCCTAAGCGTCCTTGTGCTGGAGACAGAGGTGGACATGATGCAGCCCCTGCCCCCAGCACACAGCATGCCTTCTGATGCTTTGTGGCCTTTGAGGAGAACACCTAAACCACAATATGAACCGAAAGTCGTCTCAGCTCTCTGTGGCCTGGAGACATCTAGCACCTACGTGTGTCGATTTGTTCCATAAACTAGCTGTGTGCCATGTGCTGGCCCAGGGGCATATAACAGGGGCGCCTGCCTCAGGAAGTTTCACCTGGTGTGATAGTCCTCAGGCTTTAACATACTTAAAACTTACTTGGATTCCTGTTACAAATCCAGATCCCCATCCCCAGATCCAGTTGGGTGAGTGTAGTGCCTGGGAATCTGTATTTTTAACAAGCATCCCAGGTGATTATTCTGATACAAGGGATTTTCAGCTATATCTTGAAAAAGTGATAATACAGTGGAAATATGAATGATACCATGATGTAGGCCATTGCCCAAGTCAGGTTACGTGCTGACAGTTATTCCAAATAGAAGATAATCAAGACAGCTAGCGAAGGGCTGATGCTGAAGCTCCAAAACTTTGACCTTCTGATGTGAAGAGCTGGCTCGCTGGAAAAGACCCTGATGCTGGGGAAGATTGAAGCCAGGAGGAGAAGACATGGACAGAGGATCAGATGATTGGAATGGCATCACCAACTCAATGTACATGAGTCTGAACAAACTTTGGGAGATAGTGAAGGACAGGGAAGCCTGGCGTGCTACAGTCCACGAGGTCGCAAAGAGTCGGACACAACTGAGCAACTGAGCAACAAGCAGCTTCATAGGAAAGGTTAAATTAAATCAGTCAACTGTAAGATGCAGCAAATATTATTTAACTGGAAAAAATTTTAAATATCCTGCACATACATGGCCTCATAAGGCATTTTCAAGCAGACATGCACACACGCCCACACACATGAACCCGTGCTCAGCGTTAGAGAGTCATCTCCACAGACAGGTCCTTGCCGCCCTCAGTTGCCCACACCTAAAAACAACCGACTAATTCCCTTTAAACAGCTTCCTGAATGGCTCATGAGCTTAGTGTACCGAGACCTTTTTAAGACTAGTCTAATATCATAAAATGTGTACTTTCCAGATGCATAAAATTCATTAAGGTTTTTATCCTTCCCCCTGACCATTAATTACTTACAGTTCTTTGAGCGTATTGACAATTTAGGGAAAAAAAAAAAACTTGGCATTTAGATTTTAAACAAGGGGGAAAACTGTTAGGCTTTCTGTATGACTGCTTTCCAAGGTCACTGCTGTCTGACCACTGTCAGTATTAGTTCTGGTTTTCAGGGGATTCCTAAGAATTCAAAGTAAATTAACATGTGGAATTTCTGTTGAGAAAATTGTTCATATATGCCCCAATGTTTAGTTACTATGAAGGCTTAGTTATTACTCTTTGTAATTTTGTGTTGACATATGGTCTCTCAAACTTAGTTATCTGTGATTGCTGGTTATTTCAAAGAACCTAATGTACCAACTATAAACATCTAGTTGTAGATTGACATTCAGTTCAATTTAGTCGTTCAGTCGTGTCAGACTCTTTATGACCCCATGAACCACAGCACGCCAGGCCTCCCTGTCCATCACCAACTCCCGGAGTCCACCCAAACCCATGTCCATTGAGTCGGTGATGCCATCCAACCATCTTATCCTCTGTCGTCCCCTTCTCCTCCTGCCCTCAATCTTTCCCAGCATCAAGGTCTTTTCCAATGAGTCAGCTCTTTGCATCAGGTGACCAAAGTACTGGAGTTTCAGCTTCAACATCAGTCTTTCCAGTAAGCACCCAGGACTGATGGACTGGTTGGATCTCCTTGTAGTCCAAGGGGTTCTCAAGAGTCTTCTCCAATACCAAATTCAAAAGCATCAATTCTTTGGCACTCAGCTTTCTTTATAGTCCAGCTCTCACATCCATACATGACCACTGGAAAAATCATAGCCTTGACTAAATGGACCTTTGTTGACAAAGTAATGTCTCTGCTTTTTAATATGCTGTCTAGGTTGGTCATAACTTTTCCTCCCAAGAAGTAAGTGTCTTTTAATTTCATGGCTGCAATCACCATCTGCAGTGATTTTGGAGCCCAGAAAAATAAAGTCTACCAAATTAAACCTTGATGCTTAGTAATCCATACTCTACCCTTATGAGAGAAGGACTTAACCTTTTTAAAAATAAAATTAGGTAAAATATATAACTACTCTGCTTTTTATGGTATACATTATCATTTTTACAATAAGTGATATTTACACTGATAAAATATAAATCCTAAATGCCTCCTAATCAGAAGCAAAGATAAAATAATATCCAGGAGCATATATAAGTTGATATGCACCATCAAATTGTGATACTTATTTCATAATTATTTACTAGGCTCTATTCACTTTATCAAACATTCCTGTTTTCCAGCCATTCTGGGGCATTCCTCTGGTTCAATGGCAGATTTTTCCATAAGGAAATGAATTGCTCATCATACTGATATGCTGCTTGAATTCAAATGTCATTGTTATTAAACTTCCCATGTGTTTCTAGTTTGACAAATGAGTAAAAGTAGTATTCACATCTTAGTCTCACAATTAGGAGCACTTGGCCCAGGAGATCACTTATAAGCTCTATTTGATATATATTTATTAAGTGACTAAATCTCAAACCATTTAAAATATACCTGAAAGGCTGCTATACACAGATACCTTAGGAGGATAGACATATCATTTTAAAATCAAGGAACATCTTCCCTATAGAATACTTCCTAGTTGTGGCAGTTAATATATGTTTGTGTGCATTTTCATGTCTCATAAAAATTATCTCTATTCAATTATTTATTTTTAACATGGAAAGGTGCTTCCCTGGTAGTTCAGGTGGTAAAGAATCCGCCTGCAGTGTGGGAGACCTGCTTCGATCCCTGGGTTGGGAAGATCTCCTGGAGAAGGGAAAGGCTACCCACTCCAGTATTCTTGCCTGGAGAATCCCATGGACAGGAGCCTGAGGGGTTATGGTTCATGGAGTTGCAAAGAGACACCAAAACTCTTGAGTGTGGCTGTTTAATCAGTGTTTTTAATCTTTCCGCCTCTTCAGCCTCATCTCTTGGCCCTGTCTGATTCAGATTTTATCCTCCAGCCCCCTCAAACTACTTAAGAACTTCTCACACATCACGCTGCCATCACTCCCACGTCTCTACCTATGCGGGTCCCTCTCCCTGAAATGTCTCTCCTCGCTTCCCTGCTATTCCCACCTTTCCCCTTTGCCCCACTAACGCCTATCATTGTTAATAGTCAGTTGTCCCTTTCTGCAACCTTCATGCCCCTCCCTTCCCCTGTCACTGGATGGTTGCTGCTCCTCTCTGCATCCCTGGTTCCCTGGGCTTAGCCTTATCGGCACACTCACCACCATCTTTTACAATCTCTTTCTTGGTCTGCGTAGAGACTCTGAGCTCCATGAGAGCAGGAGGCGCTCTCTTCGTTTGATTGTCGGCCACCCCAGGACTCACCCGGGACACACAGACTAAAGTCAGCAAGCGCCTCTGCTCTCAGTTTAGAGCGCCATGCTTCCGACTTGCAGTGTGGCACATCTCTGAAATCACTGTGGGTTTTTTTTTTTCTCTGTCCTCAATATCTGAACATGTACGTCACATCTCTTCCATTTGGTGGTCACGAGTCTCTAGTCCATCAGTTCTAGCTGCTCTGAAAGATAACCCATGTGTGTGTTTGGAGGCCTCCTCCTCAAAGCCAGTTTCATATATACCATATCACCTGCTAAACTATCCCAACCTGCCTTCCACATTCGTTAAAAATCTATAGAGCCATTTTTATAAATTACAGAAACTAAATTTTATTTATATAGACTTGTCTTATAAACCCAGTGTCAAGCACAATGCCTTGCATATAATAGACTCTTGGTAAAATGTGTAGGTGAATGAATGAAGAATCAAGTTAATGATGTGGTAGTGACTGTGCCTGGTTATAACATTTATAACTCTTTGAGAAGGATTTTCAGTTTTCTACAAGATTACATTGAAGTTACTCTCGAGTCTCACTGTGCTGCTGTAACTGCTATAATATGGAATTAAGAATCTTTAGGGCTCTCTGATCCCATCCACAGTAAGTCGGGTGTCATCACTATGTACTTACATCTACAGTGTGGACTGTATATAGTTTGAACAAAGCCCAGTAGTGAGAAAACAAGGGGCCAAATGAATAGTCTGTAAGTTAAACCTGAGAATAGCTTTAAGATGGGTAACTTCCCATGCCTTTGTCTATTTCATTATCAGAAGAATACCTTGGTCATACAAAATTTCCTGATGGGAAATTGGGTCTTCTCAAATTCATTCACCTCTGCCATAGTCCCACAGCATCAAGGAGAATGAAGATGCTCAGTAAATCCCCAGTGGTGATGTCTGTGATGTAAGATATGTAAAAATTGCAAGGCTTTGATACAGGAATTCAGCTCATTTCCTTACAGTGAAGGACAGCTGTTAGTAATAGTTTAAAAATGCAGACTGATTCATTCATCCAAGAAATTCTTGCCTACCAAATATGTATGTGGCACTGTGGGATATTACATTGCTCAGTAGAAATAAGATTCATTTCAAAAATGAATACAAAGTAGAAGTGATGACTGAAATAAGAGCAGTTTGTTCAACTGGTCTGTTATTTACTTACAACATTTGGTTTTCAGAGTGTTTTGATGAGTAAAATTTTATTTGATCCTTATAATTCCCAAATTAGATTAGACCTTTATTACATTTCCCAGTTTTATAAATATGGTAAATTAAGTATATGGACACTGATATTATATAGATATTTTTATGCTTCTCTTTTATGTAGCTTTTTATAATCAGAGAAGCATGAGAAGAATCATAAAAGTTTGCTGGGTTTAACCTGGATAGATTCTCCACTGGAAAAAATCTGAGACAAAGCTAAGAGAAAACTGAGAGAGGTTTTGCATCTTCATAATACAGATACAGGATGAACAGATATGATGTTAGGACCTTTACTGATGTTTTTCTTTGTCTGTAGCTGTTAGGATAATTACTACATATATCTGACTTTAGTGTTTGCACTTAATGAGACCTACAATAAAAGTATGAGACAACTGGTATACCTCTTTATAAGCTTTGGTACAGAGTTCAGTCACACAGATGAGTTTTATGATTTATATGTTGTAAATATGACATAGGAGTTAAATGTCTTGTTTTAAAGATGGTTTATTTAAGTCAGTCAGATAGTATTTTCTGGTGAATTGATTTGAAACTGCTTTTTAAATGTTTTCTTTGGACCTATGAATCATAGACATTAGGACTATAATGAAACATTAGATTGGTAATGAAACACACAGGTCCTGCCATTCGTGTACAGAATAATAGGGGATACAAACATGTTTAAAGGTAACTTTATAAAAGCCTTAAAAATATATTAACAAATTTAATCTAGCAATCTATAAATAAGAAGAATACATTGTGACTAAGTAGGGTTTACGCTGACAATGCACCAATTGGTTTAGCCCTGGAAAACCAATCAATATAATTCACCATATTGACAGAACAAATAAGGAAAATCATATGACCATCTCAATAGATGCAAAAAAGCATTTGAAAAAATTCAGTATCTACTCCTGAGTTTGCAGGGGGTTGGGGAAACCAAGGAATAGAAAGGAACTTCTTCTAGAAAAAGATTATCTACAAAAAACCTCCAGCTAACATCATACTTTATGGTGAAAGACTGAATACTTTCCACCTAAAACTGTGAACAAGACAAGAATATCTGCTTTTACCACTCCTGTTCAACACTGTGCTGCAGATTCTAGTCAGTGCAGTAAGAAAAGAAATAAAATTGCCTATGTTGACAGAAGATGTAATTGTCTTTTGTGACACAAGTAATCCAAAAGAATTTACAAGAGAAGTTACTAAAACTGAGTTTAGCAAGATCATATTATAGAAGATTAGTATACAAAACTCAACCAGCCTTCTTCACACTTAGATACTTTTACCATAGTTGCACCATGCTGTTAACAATCAGTTTGTATAATTCCTACAAACATATGCATGCTGGATGACTTTAAATCTTACTCAACAAAGGCTTTTACTACAAAAAAAAAAAAATCAAAACTGAAAAACAGTACTGTTTATAATAACATTAAAAACCTGGAAAAATTAGGTATAAATCTGTAGATTTGTATGCTGCTGCTGCTGCTAAGTCGCTTCAGTCATGTCCAACCCTGTGCGACCCCATAGTCAGCAGCCCACCAGGCTCCCCCGTCCCTGAGATTCTCCAGGCAAGAACACTGGAGTGGGTTGCCACTTCCTTCTCCAATGCGTGAAAGTGAAGTTGCTCAGTCGTGTCCGACTCCTAGTGACCCCATGGACTGCAGCCTACCAGGCTCCTCCGTCCATGGGATTTTCCAAGCAAGAGTACTGGAGTAGGTTGCCATTGCCTTCTCCGATTTGTATGCCAAAAACTACCAAACACTGATGAAAGAAATCAATGAAGTCCTAAGTTCAAGGACTTTAATGGAGGCAGGGTGACTGCCCAAACTTCAGTAGATAAGAATTTTGAAAGGAAAAGGATGTTGGCGAGGCAGGCACAGTGCCTCCCACACTCCATCACTAAATTCCTCTAAGATGTTTAAATTGGTTTGAAGTCACGCTGAGTGACTCACCATGTCTCAGCATTGTCATTGTTCCTCAGAAAGGAAAAAAAAAATCTAAATCATGTTTAGAAAATGATAACTAAGAACCAAAATTGAGAGCCTGTGTGAAGCTATCAATTTCCATTTTCCCCCCCATGCAGTTAACTACTACCACAGTCCCACAATGAGACCTTAATTTCTGTCTATAAACATGACTGGAAAATAGCTCATTGCAAAAAAGAATGTAGAAGTTAGTATCTAAAAATGTTACATATTTTGAGGGGCTTCCCTGGTGGTCCAGTCATTAAGACTGCACTTCCATTGCAGGGGTCAAGGGTTCAGTCCCTGGTCTGGGAAGTAAGATCCCACATGCTCATGTGCAGCCAAAAAAAGTTGAATAAAGTAAAATAATTTTTAAAAATATATTACATATTTTAAAATCATCTTCACCATTTATGCGTTCTGCAAGGAGTGCAGGGTCGGTTTCCCGGTAACACTCTCCTCTAACACTCTCTCCTTCTCTTTGATCAGGACGTGCTCACAGAGCTCCTGGAACAGTGCGCAGATGGGCTCTGGAAGGCCGAGCGCTACGAGCTGATCGCCGACATCTATAAGCTCATCATCCCCATCTACGAGAAGCGGAGGGACTTTGAGGTATCCGACTGGTCTGTTGGTTAACTTTTTCAGAGGATGGGGGAGTGACACACATCCCCAGACATTCTTACACGCAGAGAATGCAAGCAGGCCGCTTGAGCACGGGTCTCTGGCCCTGCATGTGACCCTGGAGGCCACCAGTCTCAGAGCCACGAGATGTCACACCTCTACCCAGACCTCCAATCTTGAAGGACGGGTTGGGGATTCTGGCACTCCACTTGCATAAAGTTGTCAGGACCCTGACTTTTAAAATCCCCAGATGCCTCTTCTCTGAGAACTCTCCCTTGCTCCATTGATGGGGGAGAAGAGTGACCCTTTCGGCCTTTCTGGGCTGGGGATGCCGTCCAGCTTCTCTTGAGCACGTGCTAAGGAATGGAGTAGGAAAAGCAAAAACTACAAGCAGCATCAGAGGACTGAACTGCCTCACTGCACTGGGAACCCGATGGCTTCTCAGTATGCCAGATGGCCCTTCGGGTTGGAAACCTAACACTTGGAAATGATCACTGCCAGCTGTCCAGTCAAAACGCATTCTTGATTTTTTTTTTTTCTTTAACACAAGTCCAAGGAGTTTTCACCTGCGTGATCTCATTTCATTGTTAGTTTCGCATCAGTTCTGCTAGCTGCAAATGGGAAAAAACAAGCTGTGTTCTTCCTTGCAGAGGCTGGCCCACCTGTATGACACGCTGCACCGTGCCTACAGCAAGGTGACCGAGGTCATGCACTCCGGCCGCCGTCTCCTGGGCACATACTTCCGAGTGGCCTTCTTCGGGCAGGTGAGCCTCCTCCCTGTCCTATAGTGCATCCCCAGGCCTTTTTTGTTCTTGTTTAGACCCTATAAAGTGGTATTTTGTAAATTTCCCATTTTCTAGAAATTCTAATTTGATGAATTTGTCATGTTTACTATGGTTCTTATCTTCCTCAGTAGTAAACTTTCTGCTTTTTTTTTTCTTTTTTTCTTCCTGTCTTTTCTTTATTACTTTCTTAAGGCAGCGGTAAGTTCTCCTCCCATAAGACATTCTTAGCGGCATCTTTGGTACCTCAGTGTGGTTTGCAAGTTTCCTTTTCAAGTCTGTATGTATATCTGTCCAGTCATTACACACTCCAAAAAAAATCAGATTAACATTTTTTCCATTCACAGAAATAAATCACCTGTTCCCTTACACATCTATACTGCATGTTTTAAACCAAAATTAAGACTTTCTGGTTTTCTTGTCCCTGTGCGTTTCTTATCTTTTATAATATTTTTGCAAGTACATTTACTATTGTAATATTTCAGAAACCCTTTAAAAAGAGGTTCATTTATATTTAACTGAAAGTTTAACCTCTAAGTCTCTAACATGATTAAATAGTATAAATTATAATACATGTATTTAGGGTGTGTGGTTTTCAATGAGCTTTATATAACCTTCAATTTATCCTGTTATTTATTGTCTTTTATAACTTTATAGCAATACCAGTTTACAGACAGTGAAACAGATGTGGAGGTAATTACAGTAAATGCTTAAAAAGCAAGTAATACAGTGAATCACTGCATCTAAACTCCTAAGTTTGATGTAGGTGTTTTTTGTCTCATGTTAGCCTGCGTTTTTTTCTTTTATATACCGTGTTTTTTGCACCATTTTCTCTCTTTTCTTTTAGATGAGAAATGTTTTTAAAAAATTTATTTCAAATATTAACTCCAATTTGGGCTTTTTAGTTTTCAACCTTTTTCACTTCCCAAGCAATTTTCTAAGCCTTGTCATATTCAGACCTGACTGGTGCTAAAACAGGTGATGACTGGCGATTATAAAAATATTTTCTGATATTATGCAACAGTCCTTTCCTATTTTTCTCATAAGTGAGGCAAAGTGGAATTTACACCAACTTTACATAACTTTTGCCAAACATACTCTCCAGGCCAGAATGCTTCTGTTGATACTGTAAAATCTCGTGTAAATGGGAGAGGTCAGGAGAAGGGTTGTGTGTGCATGTCTGAGCCCAGCCCATCGGCTGCTGAGACGTGTCTTAGTCAGTTCTTCTGTTCCTTGGGAATGTGAAACAGGCTTGAGTGCCATCATTCGACTTCACTGAGAGAACACAGTCTTGAATCCCCAGTTTCTCATTCACTCAACACTTAATGACCACATTCTCGGACGAGTTTGCAGTTTTGTGTTTTTCCTTTATCTTCACATCTAGACCTCACGTTATTATCATTTTCCAGCCTATTTGGAAAGCCCGATTTTGTTTTTAGAATCACTCCCTTTTTTGTTGTTGTTAACCCTTGTAACAAAAGACTCCTTCCCTGTGGTCAGCCTTGGGCTTGTGTCTGGGGGCAGCTCTAATTGTGCATTATGTCACAGGGGTTCTTTGAAGATGAAGATGGAAAGGAGTATATTTACAAGGAACCCAAACTCACACCTCTGTCAGAAATTTCTCAGAGACTTCTCAAACTTTACTCAGATAAATTTGGTGCTGAAAACGTCAAGATGATACAAGATTCTGGCAAGGTATGGACCATGCTTATAAATGTATCTAGCAATGTAATATTGTTTTTTCACGTATGATTGATCATATATATTCATAAATGTGTGTCAAAAAAAGAAGATGCAGGAAAAAGTTAAGAATGGTTGACTTTGAGTGACAAGTGTATTTTTTATCCCCCTAATACCTTTCTATGCTTCCTTGATATCCTTCATGAAGCAGTCCTTTATTTCATAACTTTAAACAGATATTCTTTTACAAAATAATTAATATCTGAAAGGACATACCATTTTTAGTCCAGCTATTTAGAAGCTCCGTAGGAGTAGGGTCCTAGGTTCTGTTGGTCACTGCTCTTTTTCCTTGCACTTAGCACAAGGTCTGGTTGATTGACTGATGGATGAGCAGACAGACAGACCAAGGAAGGAACTAACTAGCCAGCACATCTGTAGGAATGAGGTTTATGTTCTCCTTAGAGAGGCTGTCTGCTGCTGAGTTGTCCTCACACGAGGACCATTTCTGAACCTCCACACTTTCCTTGTGTATTTACGTGTTGCACCGACTTCAGGACATCTCCTAAGAGATGGGATCCTCTTGCCTCCTGAAACTCAGGCCTAGTGGAGCTCCTGTTCTTTGCATTTACAAACGCTCCTCCTGTTCAGTTTCCAACAGCAATAAGCTCGACCTCTTTCTCAGTCCATCCTTTTGAAGGAGCCTCAGTTCATGTTTTTGTCCTGAGCCCTGCATAGGCATCCCCAGTGTCTGGAATTCATGTCCTTGGGGCCCTTCCCTTTCTCCAGAGAAGAATCTTGCAATCTCCTGCCCAAGTGGTAGGGAGGGGACAGGGAGGAGGTAATTCTGGATGCTGGAGGCAGATGAGCAAGGGTGAAGGTCCCACATTCAGCCTGCAGCCTTCCACCTGCCCTTCCACCTGCGTCCTACTCTGCACCTTGACCCCGCTTTCTGCTGAGACTGGCGAACCCACTTAGACTTCCAGACCAGTTTGGTTTCTCCAAGGAACAATCTGTTCTGTTCTTGGGGGTGGAGACTTGGGAAGGGAGCCTGGGGTTCTGCCACACCCGCCATAGACTCTGGGCCACTCACCAACCCATACCTCCCCTGGTCACCCTAATCCTAGTGCTGGTCTTCTCCAGATGCCCGTCTCTTCAGGTTGCTGTAACAGATAACCATAGACCAGGTAGCATACAAACAATAGAAATTTATTCCTCACAATTCAGGAGAGAGACTGGGAAGTCCAAGGTCAAGGCACTAGCAGATTCAGTCTTCTGAGTAAGATTCGTCTTACTGGTGCATAGACTTATGGCTGTGTCCTCATGTGGAAGAAGGGCTGAGGGAGCTCTGTGAGGGCCTTGTATAAGGGTGCTAATCCCATTCGTGAAGGCCCCACCCTCCTGACCTAATCATCTCCTACCTTCCCATACCACTACATTAGAGGTTAAGATTTCTACATGGGAATTTTGGGGGAACACAGATGTCCAGTCCATCACAGCAGGCTTCTGAGTGAGGGGTGCTCTGGCTTCCTCCTTGTTGCCCCTTCCATGGGAATGTGGATTAGAACTTTAAGCCCCATGCACCTGCCTTCCAGATATTCGTTAAACTCACACACTGCTGTTCTTCCGTCTTCTCTTTTTGTCCTTGCCAGTTAGTTCTATACTTTGTGACAGAGCTGTACAAAGGAAGAGGGAGAAACATGCATTGTTGGTCCATTTTTAGCCAGAAACCTCAACACAACCTTATTAAGACCTACTTTTTTTTCTAGACCAAATAAGTTCAACTTGCCTTTTTCTCTGAAGCCAAAACCTTTGTCTAGATCAGGCTGTGTCTTTGACCTAATAACCTTCTCTCAAGATGTTTGTGCATTCATCTATTACTTGTATTAAATTAATTCATATCCATGTGTTTAAGTCTAATCTATCTGCAGGTTAATTATGTCTTGAAGGCTTGGCTTTAAACACTGTTACTAAAATAAACATTTTTCTGTCTAAGCCAAATATGTAAAAATACAGCTTAGGAAAGAATCAGAGGAATCCAAATGGGGAGTCATTCCACAAGAAAACTAGCATAATGTCTTTTAAAAATCAATGCCATGAAGAAGAATATAGTCTGGATTAAACAAGACTCAGGAGCCATGACTAAATGTAAAATGCAATCTTTGATTAGATTCTGGTTCAAACACAAATAGCCAAAAATACCATTCTGGGACATTTGAGAATTTTTCATCTGAACTTGGTATATTAGGTACTATTAGGAAATTAGTGTTAATTTTGTAACATTAACAAAATGATGATGTATTGTGGTTATGGAGGAGGCTGTCCTCATGTTTAGGAGATGCTGGCTCAAGTGTCATGATGTGAACCACTTACTTTGAAATGCTTCTGCTAAAAAAAAATCTACCTGTACATATGTGTGTAAAGAGGCATATATAAACAAATAGCAAAGTATCAGCGATTGTTCTAAGTGGTGGGTATGTGGCATTTGTTGTACTGTTTTTTTCAAACTTTCTGAGTCTCCAAAACTTTTACTCATACAAAGTGGGAAAACACAGCTTCCGCGTGCATTGGAGGAGTCCTTCAGACACTAGAAGCTGTATTCCATTCCCTTTATTCATTTAAAGGTCAACCCCAAGGATCTGGATTCCAAGTATGCGTACATCCAGGTGACTCACGTGATCCCGTTCTTTGATGAGAAAGAACTGCAAGAAAGGAAAACAGAGTTCGAAAGATCCCACAACATTCGCCGCTTCATGTTCGAAATGCCCTTTACCCAGAGCGGGAAGCGACAGGGGGGCGTCGAGGAGCAGTGCAAGCGGCGCACCATCCTGACAGGTACAGCTTCCTCCTCCCCTGCCCCTTCCGGTAAGAGCCACACCCAGCCCTCTGCATGGAGGGCGGCAGAAAGAGCCTCCGGAAGGGATCCAGAAGCTTCTAGAACCGGAAGGGCCTTGGGAACTTAGCTAACTTTCCTTACATACCTGCTTCAGTTTAACACATATCTCATGCTTGCTTTTGAAAACGCAGACGACATTTTTCTGTTTACCTGTTGGGTATCTTCTTCCATCAGACCAGAAGTCAGGTCCAGTGGCAGGTCGCTTACCCTTTTTGAATCTGGTGAAACCAGTGGGCCCATTTTCTTCCCAGAACGCTCTGGCACGCTGTTTTGAGTGGTTGCAGACTCTCCAGATACGTGCCCCACCCCCAGGTCAGGCCCTCCTGCGCACAGTGCCGAGGCTACCTGCATCATGGGGGCAGACCCCTGAAGCGTCTGTGCCTCACAGGTCCCAGCATGAGCCTGCTCAGAGGCTCCAGAAGGCGGGAACAAGTGGGACACGAGGCCCACCTCCTCCCTGAGGGGCTGGCCAGCCTCAGCTTTTGCTTTTAGAAGAATAAGACAGCACAATCTCAGCTGCTAGTACCAGGAAGCCCACGGCCTTCACAGGCTGCCCACTCAGCGGTGGCAAGAGTTTCAGTGGCTCCTTTGGCACCGCTTAGTAGCCACTGATTACCCACCTGCTAGAACTCTGCTGTGTGACACTTATAGCGTCGTCTTGGGAGTAACCTAAGAGCCACCATCGCTCTTAGGTTAGGGTCAGCAAATGACAGGCAACCTTTAACAGGCAATAGAAGGCTTTCTTGACTTAAAAAAAAAATCACTGAGGAGGCTGTTGAGAATGCCACGTGTTGTCTGTATCTGCTATTGAGGCACATTTTTCAGAGCGGCCATCGTTTAAGGCGCCCAGCGCTTGTCCAGCGGTTGATGTTGTCAAGTGTTCCGCCTGGTCAGGAGCAGGGAGCACTATAATCATCAATGAAAAGAGTTCTGTGAGGATGGCACAGTTTCGGATGAGGCTCCTCCCTCGCCAGTGGACGATACACTTTAAATGGATGAATTGCATGGTGTGTGATTTAGCAGTTACGAAAAGAAAGAGTGTGGTTCAAGATGAAATAGCTCAGGACAGCATATTGCATAGGATTTTTATTCTTCCTATGAGAGAACTGAGATAAAAATTTAAATTCAGCAAAGAACCCCCGAAACCCTACATTCTTTTTCTTACTCTCGAAGGTATTTTATTTTTTAATTGAAGGATAATTGTTTTACAGAATTGTGTTGGTTTCTGCCAAACATGAACATGAATCAGCCATAGGTATACATATTGCTCCCTCCTGAACCTGCCTCCCACCTCCCTTCCTATCCCACCTTCTAGGTTGTTACAGAGCCCCAGTTTGAGTTCCCTGAGTCATACAGCAAATTCCTATTGACTATTTTACAAATAGTAAGATAAGTTTCCATGTTACTGTCTCCATACATCCTACCCTCTCCTTCCTCCCCTACCCTACATTCTTTAAAAAGGAGCTTCTGCTCCTGTTTTTAGAAAAATAAGACGACCTGTAAAACACAAACAATATTGTCCTCAAAAACATCAGCCCCTCCCCATAGATTGAAAGTGAAAGTGTCAGTCACTCAGTCATATCTGGCTCATGTGACCCCATGGACTGTAGCCCACCAGGCTCCTCTGCCCATGGAATTCTCCAGGCAAGAATACTGGAGTGGATAGCTGTTCCCTTCTCCAGGGGAATCTTCCTGACCCAGGGATGGAACCCAGATCTTCTGCATTGCAGGCAGATTCTTTACCATTTGAGCAATGAATTGTTTTCCTAATGGACATAGTAGCAAATCCTTATTAAGCAAAATAACTCCATTTTTTAGGTGGAGTCATTTTACAAGAATTACCAGCTTACCATGTTTATCTCTCCAGCAGTGATAACCTCAGTTCAGTGCTTATCAAAGGTTGTTCCCAGTCTGCAGTGTAAGCAACACCTGGGAACTTGTGGCATGCTGGAGGCGGGGCCCAGCTGGTGTGGTTAACCTAGCCTTCCAGGTGTTTCTGACACTGCTCAGATTGGAGAACTGTTGATTTAAATAAACTGAGCTCAGTGATGAGTCAGGGTCAGGATTTGTATCATGATTATCCCACTCAGGGAGCATGCTGATTCATAAACAGTTACCATGGGGTGTTTTCACTAGCCAGTTTCCCGTTTTGTTACAGAAAAATTTTAGATTAGATAACAGACCAGAGCAAAGCTCTGTACCCGCCTGAGCAGAGGGGACAAAGAGTAACGCTGCTACAGAGAAAGGAAATAATCGACTCAAGAAATAATCACCCTGAGGAGGTGTGGGCAGCACAGAGCTGGGCCTGGGCCGTGCAGACCCCGTCACATCCTCACTGTGTGCCCTTGGGCAGGCCACTTAATCTCTCGGCACCTTAGTTTCTCATCTGTTAAAAGAATGGTATACTATCCATCCTGTGTGAAAGGATTTGGTAAATTATGCCCAGGTGGGGAAGGAATGCACTTCATTTTGCTACAATCTCATCCACCATTGAGCTCCTTGCCTTTTAGGTTGATGATGAGCAAAAGGAGATTATAATGCAACAAAAGAGCAAGAAGGGGTGCAGTTTCTGCCCTAAAAGATCTCAGAATGTCGCAAGGCTTACCTACTGGTAGTACAAAGATTTACAGTGGGGTTATAAAAATGCTACTGAGAATCTATAAACTATACCAACCTTCAGTTAAAGACACACAGGCCAGGATATTCTGCGCTTTCCCTTGTGTTATTAATCCCTTAGGATCTTCTTTCCCAGCATTGCTTCAGAGCTGTCCTTTGGCCTTCAAGTTGCATAGAAGCCCCTGCCCTCCGAACCCAGACAGGTTCACTCTCCTGGATAGTTCACTCAGTCAGCTACAATGTGGGTCATTTGAAAGACCTAATGATCACCCTCCCATGCCCCTCGGTGTCAGTTCTGAGCCTGCCTCCCTACCTGATCCCGTCTGTTCCTTCTTTCCTGGAGCTCATCCCATGGAGTGTCTTCCTGGTCATTATGCTCCAGTCTCCCAAATCACATCGACTCCTTCTCAGGTTGGAAATAATTCCCTCACCCCTCAGCCCCTGATCAGTCTCACCAGACCATACACCCACACCCCTCAGCCGTCTCTTCCTCATCGTCCTGACTGAAGGGCTACAGACCACTGATGTGGGCTATTGATTCATGATGTGATGGCTCACTCAGTCCACCACCTAATTTTCCACTTTCCAGGCCTGTTTGCTCTTTGATGTAGCCATTTGGGCAGTAATACATTCTAACATCCAGCAAAATTTATCGAGTATGGGCGGGCAATGTCCAACTTGGTGTATCAACAAAACAGAACTTTCTGTGCAGTTGAATTCTAGCAGGAGGAGACAGACGATAAACAGTACATATAATGAGTAAATGTGTCTGTGTTGGAAGGTAATACATGTTCTGGACAAAAGCAAAGGGGGATTGGAAATGGCGGGGGGTTGGGGAAGGGGAAGGTTGCAGGTTAGATGGTGGGTTAAATGGAAGCCCTGTAGGCTTCATGGAGAGTCCAGACTTGAAGGAGGTGAGGGAATGGTCTGTGCAAGTGTCTGGAGGAAGACAGAGCTATGGGGGCAGAGGCCAGCAGCGGGGGTCACCCCTACTGGGGTGACCAGTAGGCCGGCGTGGCTGGAGCCAAGTGACCCCGTAAGAGGAGACGTGAGGCCAGTAAGGAAGGCCGGGCCAGGGGGTGGTCCTGGATCATGTGCCTTGGTGGGCTCATGCACAGACCCTGAGTTTTCTGTATCATTTCACCTCTCCTGTGCCTCTTTTAGCCCCCTGTGACCATCATAAGAAGCAGTGACTCAGACCTTTTGCTGAATGTAATCAGTGTAACATGGACATCTCACAAATATCCTTGGAGTTGGTTTTTTCTTTCTCTCTGAAATAATGGTGCTGCCACCCCATGGCACCCAGAAGCACTGTGATAATATTAGTAGTGCGTTTTGACATGGCGTGAGCCTCACGAGACGTGTGTCCTGCCAAACGAGAACACAGTGTTCTCACTGTAAATCACGTCAGTCTGTCGCGTGCGGGCACACTTGTTCCCATCTCCCTGGCTGATAAACAGCAGCATCTAGTTCTTGTCAAAGAGCCTTCAGTCCAAAGAGGACTTGCCAGTCCCAGTGTCGCCACTTAAAAACTGTGTGTCCGCAGGGAACACAGAAGAAATGGTAAACACGGACCCTTGGCCTTAGATTGCATTCAGCAACTAGGACAGGCCTGTAAAGGGTGTGACAAACAGGGCTGGATCAGGTTGAATGTCTTTTCCCGCTGTTTGGACTTTTGGCTGGCCCTGAGGGAACCCTGGGAGCCGACCTTCCTGGTTTTGTGATCAGTCGTTTTTGAGTAAACCCTCCCCAACCACTTACTAAATAGTAAAGAATCTAAACATAACACTCCTGTCTTATTTCCACTTGTTAAAAAGTAATACAAGCTTTAAGCATATAGCTACCTGCCTATTCATAAATACATATATGAAATAAGAATATTATATTTACATGTACAATATATAAGCAATAGGGGAGAAATGTGAAACAGTATTGAATTAGAAACAACTATTTTTCTATTCTTTTTTTTTTTTAATTTTAATTGGAGGCTAATTACTTTACGATATTGTGGTGATTTCTGCCATACATTGATATGAATCAGCCATGGTTATACATGTGCCCCCATCCTGAACCCCCTCCCACCTCCCTCTCCACCCCATCCCTCAGGGTCATCCCAGTGCGCCAGCCCTGAGTGCCCTGTCTCATACATCGAACCTGGACTAGCAATCTAATTCACATATGGTAATACACATGTTTCAGTGCTATTTTTTCTATTCTTTTCTAAACCAACTCTTTAGTGTTGATATGTTCAGGCGTCTTAAAAGAAATGAAAACAATATTGAGTGGCATCTTTTTGGTTAAAAAAATATGTGAGAAAAACTAAACATTTTTTTATGTTGTTGAATCACTCAAGTTTTAAAACACCTTTATTATTGTAACTCAAAGTTTGTGACTTTCTGGTTCATAAAAAATTTTGCTTGGAAGTACATTCTCACGCGTTATTTTCATTGATTTCTCTGACTTGTGCAAACTTAAGCATGTGATTCCAAGTTGCTCCATGGCTCAAGGATATTCCTACGGAACTCTTTTCTGGACTTAACTCTGTTATATGGTATCTCAAGACTGTTTATTTAGTCTTTTTTATATTTGCAAAGCTGTCTCATGCCTGCTAGCTCATTCAGCTCTCACAGCTTCCAAGAAAGGTTTAGCACATTTACGGGCAAGAAAATTGAGAAAGGAGTGATCAAATGACTTCTTCAATGACAAACCTCTCCTATTAAAGTAAACAAGAACCCGACCCTCTTGTCTTGATGTGGTGCCTGTGGTTAAACGCACACCACAATAAAGGAAGACTGGTTTTTGGATTCATGAAGTGCCAGCATGTGTCCTAGACACGCTTCAGGTTCCTTACCTGTCACTTGGGCGTGGTGATGAGCGGTCCGTCAGGACGAATGTAGCCGTGTAAGCCGTGGCCTAACTCTGCGCTGTGTTCCTCCGCAGCAATACACTGCTTCCCATACGTGAAGAAGCGGATCCCGGTCATGTACCAGCACCACACAGACCTGAACCCCATTGAGGTGGCCATCGACGAGATGAGCAAGAAGGTGGCCGAGCTCCGGCAGCTGTGCTCCTCGGCCGAATGGACATGATCAAACTGCAGCTCAAGCTCCAGGGCAGCGTGAGCGTCCAGGTAAGCCGGGTGCTGGGCCAGGCAGTCCACGCGCCAGGCCAGGCAATCTGCAGGGCAGCACCTGTGGACCCAGGGAATTTCAGGTCGTTCACACCAGGTCCAGAGGAGATCCCCACCCCCTCTCTAACATATTTGTGCAGTTTCTCCCAATCCCAGACGGGCGGGAGCCCTTTGGCTACAAGAGCATCATCATCACCAAGCTGTCTGCAAGGGCTGGAGATGGGTACAGCCTGGCTTCTCAGAAATTTGGTTAATTCCGATTGCCTAGTGGAAGCATCAAGACTTAAATAAAATGAAGTATGGAGAGTGATAGGTTTTCATATGAAACTGTTGTTTTCTGGTTTCTATGAAAATTGTAACTGAAAAGGTACCTGAAGTTTCACTCTTTTAATGGTATCTTTTGATTAGTGAAACTTTTCATTTCAACATAGCCCAATTAATCAATAATTCCTTTATTAGTAGCAGATTTTGTATCCTCTATAGACATCTGTTTCAGAGATGTTCTTTTTTTCTTTGTTTATCTGAATTGATTTTTATGTGGTAACAAATAGGGGTCAAGACTTTTTTTTTTCCTTTAGCTGTTCAGGTGAAGTCGTACTGGATCTAGGTGCTGACTTTTTTTGTCCTTTTTATTGGAGTGTAGTTGATTTATAACATTGTGTTGGTTTCTGCTGAATAGCAAAGTGAATCAGTTATACATATACACATATCCACTCTTTTTTAGATTCTTTTCCCATTAGGCTGTTATGGAGTACTAAGTAGAGTTTCCTGTGCTTTAGAGTAGGTCCTTATTAATTATCTATTTTATACATAGTAGTGTGTATAGGTCAATCCCAGTCTTCCAGTTTTTCCCACCCCCCCCCACCACACCCCCAGATGCTGGTTACACAGGTGTGTTCAGTTTGTAAAAATTCCTCAAGTTAAACACTTACATGCACCTTTATCTTGGTATGGTACACTTCAATCATAGGGATGTTTTTCAGATATTGTACTTACATGGTTTCCTAAGAAATTAATAGATACTAAGTTACTCCCTCCAGTGACCAGCATGCTTCTTGCTTTATTGCCGTTTTTAAGTTTGTGTAAATAATTCTAGCCACCTGCATTATGTGTACATTCCTATATCCGCTTCTTTTCTCTTTCAAGAGGAATGTGTTTATAAAGGTTACATGTAGATTGTAATACACTGGTTTCAGTTTCTGAAATCGGTTTTTGTCAACTTTTTGTCAGATCAATGCTAAGCTGTTACCTCACATTTTTCTAAATGTCGTTCACCTAAAAAGGATTTACAGATGTTTTCAACCTCTTCCCTTATGGCCCAAAAGACTAATGTACCAAAATAAGGTATCAGGTGAAGATGATAAATACTCCAACCACGTGAGTGATTGCATAACGGGTCAGAGGCCACAGTTTTCTGCAGCTTAAAACAAAAGCCGCTGAAAAGGCCAGTACAGGGGGAAGGCGTGCCAGGGAAGGGTGGGGCGGGGCAGGATGCACTTTCCAAAGGGCGGGTGCCCTGCCTTTTGATAGTGAACTTAGTTGGATAAATTCCTGGCTGCCTTTAAGAGCAAAGCATTCTGTGATCAGACAAGGAGGTGAAGGTTTCACGTGTGCACCCTCCAGGGTAACAACAAAGCTGGAGTCCGGGGAGAGAAGCCTGATCCTTTTATCTGTGCTTCTTTAATTCTTCCACCAAGAACCTCTCCCAGGTGGCTGTTGCACGGGACAGAACCATCGGGTGGCTTCGTGACTCTGCTCTCCACTCCAGGTTCTTAGCATGCTGACCTTATGAAGTGTCACGAGCTTCCTTCAATGTTTTTCAGATATTGTACTTACATGGTTTCCTAAGAAATTAATAGATACTAAGTTACTCCCTCCAGTGACCAGCATGCTTCTTGCTTTATTGCCGTTTTTAAGTTTGTGTAAATAATTCTAGCCACCTGCATTATGTGTACATTCCTATATCCGCTTCTTTTCTCTTTCAAGAGGAATGTGTTTATAAAGGTTACATGTAGATTGTAATACACTGGTTTCAGTTTCTGAAATCGGTTTTTGTCAACTTTTTGTCAGATCAATGCTAAGCTGTTACCTCACATTTTTCTAAATGTCGTTCACCTAAAAAGGATTTACAGATGTTTTCAACCTCTTCCCTTATGGCCCAAAAGACTAATGTACCAAAATAAGGTATCAGGTGAAGATGATAAATACTCCAACCACGTGAGTGATTGCATAACGGGTCAGAGGCCACAGTTTTCTGCAGCTTAAAACAAAAGCCGCTGAAAAGGCCAGTACAGGGGGAAGGCGTGCCAGGGAAGGGTGGGGCGGGGCAGGATGCACTTTCCAAAGGGCGGGTGCCCTGCCTTTTGATAGTGAACTTAGTTGGATAAATTCCTGGCTGCCTTTAAGAGCAAAGCATTCTGTGATCAGACAAGGAGGTGAAGGTTTCACGTGTGCACCCTCCAGGGTAACAACAAAGCTGGAGTCCGGGGAGAGAAGCCTGATCCTTTTATCTGTGCTTCTTTAATTCTTCCACCAAGAACCTCTCCCAGGTGGCTGTTGCACGGGACAGAACCATCGGGTGGCTTCGTGACTCTGCTCTCACTCCAGGTTCTTAGCATGCTGACCTTATGAAGTGTCACGAGCTTCCTTCTCCACCTTCTTAAAACTGAACATACGCGTCACTCTGGATATTCCTTCGTTTGGGTCACTTTCAGGTTATTGACAAAGCTCCCCACATATATCCATCATACTCAGTCATTCCTGAGGGTTAGCTAATTGTCCGTATGTCAGTGGGCCCCCCTCTAACCCCTGTGCCCCTGTCTCCCCACCCCTGGTGTGAACTCTCATCAGTTCAGTTCCCCTGCTACTACTGCAAGTACTGCATGCCTGGGGCCAGGACCACCGCCCATGCCCTTCACCCACAGCCACAGCCACGCCCTCCCTGCTCACTTACTTCCAAGTCCTCCAGGAAAAATCATGCAGTGATCACCTGTCAGGCCGTTTCCCAAGTCCCAAGTGCCTGGAACTTTCCCCTCCCCATCCAGTGTGTCTAACCCTCTTTCTCACCACACTCCCACATTTCCTGACTTACTCAGCCTCAGAGAATCCCACTTACTGAATTAGAGGAGACATGCAGGGCCCTGAGTCCCTCATCTTGTTGCCAGATTCCCCCGAATCTTTGACCTCCCAGCCCCTGAGACGATTAGTTCATTTAAGAATAGCACATCAGCTCCACAATTCCACAAGGGGGAGAGTTGGTTCTTTAAAACTGGCACATGTACTTGCTGTTCAGTTTTCATTGAACTCACCAGATTGACCTCTTAGTTCAGTGTTGTATAGCACAAATGCCAGTTGGAAGACTGGCTCGGGTCTCAGGTGCTGTTCGACTATTGGCTGTTCGACCTTAAACAGGTCCTTACATTTCCCAGGCGTTAATTCTTCTTACATAAGATGAATCATCATCACAAGTGCCCTGAGCATGGTTGAGATGACAAACATCACATAGCTTATAGCACTGTGAGCTTGATTCACGGTTTCTTCTTTTGGGTCCTAAGTTCATGGAGGGCAGAGGTCATAACTAACTCACTCAAGTAGCATTTTTAGCAAATGCCAGCTGAAACTACGATGATGGGCATTTTCTTCATAACTTAATTTTAAATTTTTGTTCTTTATCCAGGTCAACGCTGGTCCGCTAGCATATGCCCGCGCTTTCTTAGATGACACAAACACGAAAAGATACCCTGACAATAAAGTGAAGTTGCTTAAAGAAGTTTTCAGGTAACGCACACGGGAAATGTCTTTCTCTTGAAGTAGCGATCATTTCTGTGCTCGTTCAGGAAAGAGATCCTGCCAGTGGGGCTCACCCTTTGTCCTGTTCATGCCTCGATTTCCCTCTCCCGCACCGTTTCAGGCAATTTGTGGAAGCTTGTGGTCAAGCCTTAGTGGTGAACGAACGGCTCATCAAAGAGGACCAGATAGAGTATCAGGAAGAAATGAAGGCTAACTACAGGGAGATGACAAAAGAGCTTTCTGAAATCATGCATGAGCAGGTAGGTGCCACACTGGAGTGCTTCTCATGTTTAGACCCCCCCCTCCCCCGCATCGCTTGGGGGTCTCAGGTGCGCCCTACAGTGGTCTGAATGCCCCGACATCCTTCCAGAATGTTGCTCTCTGAAGGATAGGGCAGCATGCTGCACTGCTGCCACTGTCTGACCATGGGGGCTTGGGGAACAGCCAGCAAGAAGCCTACCCGTCATGTCTAACCTCCTTTCTATTGCTCAGTCTGTTGTTAGCTCAGAAACAGCTCACATAAAAGAAACACCAGTACTATTCCTGGAACTCTTTGTTCACCCAGTCCTTTGGTTTAAGGAATTCTCTGTTGCAGTAAATGTCTTTCACCATTTAAAAAAATAGAGTTGTGCAGAGCTGATCTGGGTGCCCCAGTGAGTCAGTCCTCCAGGCTGCTGCTTTGCTCCTTGGCATTCCGGGCGGCTTCCCTGATTGCACGGCTACCACCATCTTCCTGTATGAATTCCTTTCAATGGGATTACATATGTGGGCGCAGTAGTCATCAGTGGGGACAGCTGCCCAGGGAACTAAATGAAGGTCAAAGGCCACTTCCTGTTGCTTTTTTTTTTTTTTTTTTCCTGTTGCTTTTTGAGGAGTCTGTTCTCCATCAACCACAGAGTTGATGGAGACTTCTTCTGGGTCAGTCTTTCCGATCAGTGTGGGCCCTGTACGCAGTCCACGTGACTGTTTCTGTCTGTTGCCTACGTCACTGCCTTTCATTCTTAAAAGGAAGCCAATGCCATTTGTGTCAGTTGCCTGTGATGATTTACTTAGGAGACTTCTGTTGCAGAAAACTAACTTAAATGTCTAAGCTTTACCTTGCTTTTTTTTCCTCCTCCATGCTCACGCATTCAGATGGGATGGTAATGTCATTTTCTACTTTTATTTCTCTGGATCTTAATCACTAGCTCATAGAAAGTTACGACTGAGTTTGGACAACTGTAGACACCGACATAATGACAATACATGTGCAAAAAGAAGGCAGCCCTCTTCTGGGCACTTAGAAAAGTACAAAAAAAAATAGAAATGACTAAAGAAATAAGTGTGTGAATAATTGAGCGGAAAAAGAGGGTTTTGTGGGAACAAGTGTCTGGAGAAAGCTCAGGGTCTTTTGTGTGGCGCCTCCAGGTAGGACAGAGAGCTGGATCAGTGCTGTCAGCACTTGGCTCTAGACAAGATGAAAGTAGGGGGGAAAAACTTCAGAGATGAAAATATTAAACTCCCAGACTGTGTGGCCATAACGCCACGCTGGCTCTTAACTGCACCTTGAATTTTCCATTATCCCAACAACTGTGAAGCTTAAGCTTTGAACCCTTAAGCAAAAAGGGTTTTGCCCTGGAGTCTTGGACTTCTCAGGGGAGCCTCTGAGTGTGTATGTTCATCTCAGTTTCCACCCGGCACTAGGTCAAGTCTTGTGCTTAGAATTCTTCCCTGCATCACTGAGTGTGAAAGAGACTTGTTGAGAGTCAACGAGGCGGCCACTCTCTCTCCCCCAGTATGGAAATCTGTAAGGAGCTGGTGGAAAACACCAATGCTCCAGATTAATTTAAAAAAAAAAAAAAAGACTTTTCCAAGGGCCAGGAACACATCGTGTCCCACCAGGTATGTGCAGGATTGACTTCAAGGTGCTTTTATGACCTGCTGAGCTTAGAAGGCGCTCTACGCAATAACCTGTAGAGGAAATGAAACATGCTGTCCTTGACTTGCTCCTTAAAATCCTGATCCGATAAACCCTGATACACAGTGAGGGGTGAGCTGCCCCACTCCCTCGGCCCTGCATTCAGGCCGAGCTCCCTGCGGGCGTCACAGTCACGCAGTGGCCACCGGGTGATGAGTCGTGAGAAGTGTCGCTGAGCATGTTGCGCTTGGGTAACGCTGTGTCTCTGTGCCTCGAGATCTGCCCCCTGGAGGAGAAGACGAGTGTTCTGCCAAACTCCCTGCACATCTTCAACGCCATCAGCGGGACACCCACCAGCACGCTGGTGCACGGCATGACCAGCTCGTCCTCCGTGGTGTGATCCCACCGCGTGGTCCGCAGGTGGGGACTCGCTCTGTCATTTGTAAACTCAGGACTGTGACTCCAAAGCTAATCCCTGGGCTGGTGCCCGACACGGGGAGACCGAGCACAAGGAGGAGCCAATGGGATGGAAGAGTTACAGGGAGTAAAGAACCGGGTAATTTTGTAGCACGTCTCCTGGAGGAGTCCTCCTCAAGAGAGCACTCGTTATTTTTTTTTTAAACCTCGCTGGCAATATTCAACGTTTTCATTGTGTCTTAACAGAGGTGTGTGGTGGACACTCTTCGGCTGGAGTTAAGTGTTATTCTTCCTTACAGAAGTAGTATTAAAAATAAACGGCCTGGAGAAAGCACATGTTTTGGAATGTACATAGCACTGAAGTCGAGGCTGGAGGGTAACCCATGGCCTCTAGGCTAAGCTGGAAAATCTTGAAAATATTTTTTTTTTTCCTGTGGCACATTCAGATTGAAAACAAGAACTATTTTTGTGACTAGTTTTTGATGACCTAAGGAAACCGACCGTTGTAATTTTTGTACCAGTGAATCAGAAAAGCTGTGCTTTTATACTCATTTACTTGCATTTAAGAATAGGAAAGCTTAAGAAACTATGGGAGCTTAAAACTAGTCAAGCAGTTTAGAACCAAAGGCCTGTATTAATAAACACAACTATGCTAAACATTTAAAGGAGTACAGTATACTGTTATGTACATAGAGTTTGTTAATACAGTCTTGGCATTGTGTACATACATGTATGACATTTCTACATTTTTAATACATCAGCTTCTGCATCAAGTTTAATTGTGACAGATTTGTGCTGTTCTTAGTATATGCAACACACTTAACCCTACTGTTTTATTCTTGTACATAAAAGCAGTGCAGTTTGGAGGTGTATACAGTCTTTGCTATGTTAGGTTTATAAACCATTTTAAAAATTTCATCCTTTTGCCAAAGTGGTGGAGTATGTCATTGATAAATCATAAATCTTGTGGTGAATAGTGGTGTAATGTAAAGCCTTCACCATGTTATATTTTCTTTTCAGACATTAATTGAGTAATTTTATATTTGGGAAAAATAAAGGTTTTTAATTTTATTTAACTAGAATCTCTGCCCTGCTGTAATTAAACATTCTGTACCACATCTGTATTAAAAACAACATTGCTGATTTTCTCGTAGCGAGTATTGGGTATTTATTGTTGGACAGCCTTAAGAGGGGGCAGGATATTGAAATATTTGGGGGTAACATAACATGGTATATGAAACTTGCTTAAAATACTTGAAGGGGAAAAAAGAGGGTAGGGATTTGAAACAAACTTGACAAATGTTGGTTGATAATTGTGGAAGCTGAGGTTGGGTGCCTGGGGACCATTGTACCCACGTCTCTGCCTTGGTCTAAGTTTCCACAGTATAGATTTCAAGAGGCAGACTGGCAAGCTGGATCTCCCAGAGGACTTGGATCAGCGCTTTGCCACCCTGCAGTCTGGCTCTGAATTCTACTGGTTGTTCCCAAGGATGTGTAGACACGTTAATCCCTCTGTCTGTTCCCTTCCACTCCTTCATCACCTCCCTGGTTGACGCCTAGGGACAGGTGGTTGTTTATCCCAGGAGGGCATCCTGGCCCAGTGAGCTCACCTTCTTGGGCCCCTACAGCATCCCAGCGCTGGACCCGACTCAAGTGGCAGCTTGGACCACAAGTGCTGGTCTTGCCTGTGACACACCCAAGGCCCTAGCTGTGATCCACTCAGCCCCAGAGAGTTCCAGCGGCAGAAGGAAAAGCAGTCTTTCCACAAGAAATAAAATAGCTGCTTTTCTTACTTGGAGGGGTTTGGAAACTGTCTTTTTTCATAACCAGCGGAGGAAAAAGAGCGTGACACTGTGTACATCTTGAGCACACAGAAGCCAAGGATCTTCCGGTGTCTTTGGAACATTCTCTGTCGGTGGGCAAGGCTATATTTTACAGATGGAGACAGGTCATGAAGAAGAGATGCTAGGCATTATGACAGCTGACCAGTCTGCAGCCCATTCACTAGTGGATCCGGACTTAGGGCTTGAGAACATTCTCTACGCTTGCCCCTAGTCACTGACATCCCACCCCCATGTAATAAACCTTAACTCTAACACCATCAGGGAAGAGGTCTAAAAGTTTATCTCCTGTTGCTGGGCTGGATTTCCTGTCATAAATGCCTCATTTAGACGCCATAAAGTTCAAGTCATCATGCAGTAAGATAAATATAAGTCTGGAAAGAGCTATCTTGCTATCTCATGGTTAAACTTGGAAAATAATTTGTACAGATTTCATGTCAGATAAGATTCAGCGTGGAAGGGGACCAACCCTTGTTAATTACAACAGCGGAGAAAGGAGCTATCTCTAAGTTGACATCTACTGTGGACGCTGTACCAAAACACATTCACATACGTTAAAAACCTTATTTAGTTTATGTATAAAATTTTAATTTTGGTATAAAGTAACCCATTAAAGTATCCATTTATTGAGGAAAATTGTGGGTTTTTTTAATATTAAGAAATCTTTATTGCTATTTTTAAGTAAATTCTTAAATGCTTTCCATAGATCTTATTTAATCTTTTTTGGAGGATGTGGGATCTGTGCTGGGTCTTCATTCTTTGCGTGGGTTTTCTTCAGTTGCAGCAGGCAGGGCCTTCTCTTCACTGTGGTGTGCAGTCTTCTCGTTTGGGTGGCTTCTCTTGTTGAGGAGCACAAGCTCCAGGCACACAGACTTCAGTAGCTGCAGCACGCAAGCTCAATAGTTGTGGTGCGTGGGCTTACTTGTCCTGAGGCACCTGGAATCTTCATGGACCAGGGATCAAACCTGTGTCCCCTGCATTGGCAAATGGATTCTTACCCACTATGCCACGAGGGAAGTCCTGTTCTTTTTTTTTTTTTTTTCCAAGTAAAATATACATAACATGAAATTTGCCCTTTTAACCATTTTTTAAGTATACATTTCAATGGCATTAAGTACAGTCTCATTGTTCAGCCATCACCACCATTTATCCACAGAGCTTTTCCATCTTCCCAAATAGAAACTCTGTACTCAAGAACTCCCTGATCCCCCTCAGGGAAAATTGCCTGAAGTAACTTTGGAATTAAAACACTGTTTAGTAGCTTATCAGAGATACTTGTCACCTGGGAACTAACACTAGATATAGTACACATAAATAAAGCCAGTCCCTTGCATGGAGAATGCTGTGGAGAGAAGGGAGGCAAAATTAAAAGGTGACTTGTGTAATAATTATCACAGACAAGGCTATGGTTTTTCCAGTGGTCATGTATGGATGTGAGAGTTGGACTGTGAAGAAGGCTGAGCACTGAAGAATTGATGCTTTTGAACTGTAGTGTTGGACAAGACTCTTGAGAGTCCCTTGGACTGCAAGGAGGTCCAACTAGTTCATTCTGAAGGAGATCAGCTCTGGGATTTCTTTGGAAGGAATGATGCTAAAGCTGAAACTCCAGTACTTTGGCTACCTCATGTGAAGAGTTGACTCACTGGAAAAGACTTTGATGCTGGGAGGGATTGGGGGCAGGAGGAGAAGGGGACGACAGAGGATGAGATGGCTGGATGGCATCACTAACTCGATGGATGCGAGTCTGAGGGAACTCTGGGAGTTGGTGATGGACAGGGAGGCCTGGCGTGCTGCGATTCATGGGGTCACAAAGAGTCTGACACGACTGAGAGACTGAACTGAACTGAACTGAACTGATAGAACCATATGACAGGGTCACTCATTGTAGAAACTCCATTAAAAAAAAAACATTTGATTTCCATCCACACGATTATTTGCATAATTTATGGTACATCTACACAGTGGAGTACTGTGTAGCTATAAAAAGGAATAATTTCTTTGTTCACTGCTATAGAGTGATCTTCAAGATATCGTAAGTGAAAAACATAAGATAGAGAAAAGCAAATAGTGCGCTATCCATTATTTAAGAAAGGAGCAATAAGTAAGCAGATAATTGTTTTTCTTTAGATGAAAGGGAAAGTAAAAAAAAAAAGTTTATAAATTGTTTATATGAGGGAGGGAGAATGATACATAGGGGACAGAATTAGAAGATTAACCTGTCCAAATATAATTTGCTTTATACATTTGGCTTTAAAATCATTAGAATATATCATTATAAAAATAAAATTTTAATT
The DNA here is from genome assembly GCA_006408675.1 of Madoqua kirkii. NCBI lineage: Eukaryota > Metazoa > Chordata > Mammalia > Artiodactyla > Bovidae > Madoqua > Madoqua kirkii. The sequence continues at coordinate 65,533 of SJYC01059813.1, forward strand.
CTTAAGAACTGAAAGCAAAATGAAATAAAGGGACATAACCATATATGTATCAAGCTGGCAACACAGATACTTAAGAACTATTTCAAATGACTTTAAAATACAGGAAATTTCACCATCCATCCCTAGTGAGATACACCCTCAGGACAAAAGTAGTAGCAACAAATCAATAAATGATTGGTTAATAAAAAATTTCAGTAATTGTTTTGTTCCATGAAGCAGTGTTTTGTTTTTGACTGTATGTCATTTGTTTGTTTGTCATCTCTTTTTGACTGTATTGTCACTCTGAAGCAGTTGTGTGTTTATTGCTGGAGAAAGTAAATGAGTGAGTGTGTGGATATCATTGGGAACCACGTTTTTGGCATGGGAGAAAGAAAAGGTTGCATCTGTAAGCCAAAACAGGTTAAATTAAAACACTTCAGTTCTGAATTTCATATGGAAGTATGAATTTTAGCTCATCAGATATTTATCTTAAATATACACTTATTTCCTAGTTTGAAAAGACCTGAAAACAATGCCAAGCTGATAAATAATGAGCAACCTTATGTGCCCAAATTGTGGTCTCTAAATAGCTTTCTTTTCAAAAGGATCCAGACTTCCTAGAGAAGGGTTGACTCCAGTTTTAGGGCAGAAGATGTCCAAGGTGAGTCTGGAGCATCTTGTCCTACCTGACATCCCAAGGACTGACTGAGACACCACAGACCCCGTCAGAGGTATTTTTTAAAGCACCTTTTAGGTAGACATGGGGTGAACATAAACCAGAAAATAATAGCAGTGGATTGAAATTGTAAAATTCAGTCTATTCATTCCTGATAATACTAGAGAAATAAAATTGGGAACAATCAAAGGAGTTAGTATAACTAAGAAAGACCAAGAGGTGACATGTGCCTCTGAAGTATGCACTGTGCTCTGTGACGGAGTCCTGCCAAGAATTCTAACCTGGTGTCGGAAGCCAGCACAGTATGGCAAAGCAACTGTCCTTCAGTTCCACCACTGAGTCGTGTCCAACTCTGTGACCCCATGGACTGCGGCACACCAGGCTTTCCTGTCCATCGCCAACTCCCAGAGCACGCTCAAACTCATGTCCATGGAGCTGGTGATGCCATCCAACCATCTCATTAAGTGAAAAATAAATCCTTTAATTAAAATCAAATCCTTCAATTAAAGATAAATTTTAAAAATAAAGTGCCATTTTCAATGGAGAAAAAATAAACCCTAACCTGAATCTGATCAGGTCTGTAATAGAGAGCACCGAGGAACATGCCAAACAGCAGCACAGGGAATGGAATCAGCAAAGTCCAACCTATGGGAAAGCTCCGCAGATCAAACAGCCTGGTGTCCTGAGTAACTGACAAGAGCAAAAGAGATGGAAGGGCACTTACATGTTGAAAGAGATTCAGGGTTCTCCTGATACGGTTTACCCACCATATAAAGTAAATAAACTTTTCCCTACCCCTTGTACTAAATACAACTAAAATCCCTGGAGATTATACATTAAAAAAGCATCAGAAGACTATGAAAGGAAAAATGAAAAAGAGACAGCTGGAAACCTTGGAATCCAAAGAATGATACAGTGGTTAAGTCTCCCAGTTTTCTTTTTGCTTCATATATCTCATACTTGGAGCTGAGGCAGACAGCAACACAGAAACATGTACGATAACAGACCAAAAAAAAAAAAAAATCACACTACTTCACAACCATTATTATAGCTATTAAAAAAATACCTCGATAAGGATGAGGACATTGAGATACTTATGCATTATTGGTAGGAATGTAACATTATACAGCTCTTCTGGAAGACAGTATGATGGTTCCTCAAAAATTACACAAAATTACCATATGATCCAGCAATTCTACTTAAGGGGATATGCCCAAAAGAATTGAAAGTAGGTACTTGAACAAATATTTGTACACCTGTATTCATAGCAGCATAATTCACAATAGCCAAACCATGGAAGCGATTCAAGTGTCCACTAATGGATGGGTAGATGGGTAAACAAACTGGTGTACACATACAGCAGTATGTTCTTCAGCCTTAAAAGGAAGGGAATTCTCACACATGCCTCAACATGGCAGGACCTTGAAGACATTGTGTTCAGCAAAACAAGCCGATCACAAAACAACAAATCCTATATAATCCCACTTGTACAAGATCCCGGAGCAGTCAAATGTATAGAGGCAAAGTAGAAGGGTGGTTACTCAGGCCTGGGGGTGGGGATGGGAAATGGAAAGTCAGCTTTTAATATACAGAGTTCCAGCTAGGCACGAAGGAAATGTGGGGCTGAATGGTGGTGATGGTTGCAAAGTAGCGTGAATATACTTAGTGGCTCAGACAGTAAAGAGCCTGCCTGCAATGCAGGAGACCTGGTTCAATCCCTGGGTCCAGAAGATCCCCTAGAAAAGGCATTGGCAACCCACTGCAGAACTCTTGCCTGGAAAATCCCATGGATGGAGGAGCCCGGCGGGCTACAGTCCGTGGGGTCGCAGAGTCGGACACAACTGAGCGACTTCACTTCACTTAGTGTCATGGAACTGCACCTGTATAAGAGTAACTTTTATATTTTTCAGTCAAAGTTAAAAAAACAAAACCTGCTCTCTCTAGCCAAAGGAAAATGCAAAGGGCAGTGTAACGAGACAAAATGTTTAGGCACTACTACTGGAGCCGATAGCACAGCTGCAGCCCCGCCCACACCCGCAGCAGCATGGAGGGCAAGAGTCTTGCCTAGCAAGAGTCCCGCCCATGGAGACCACTGGGGCTGGCGGGGGCGCTGGACTTGACCGCAAAAGCATGACCCATGAGAGGACAAATTGAATTTTTTTTACCTTTAGGGGTTCTTCTTAAAAACTACTTTATTATTGACTTATTTAGCTGTACCAGGTCTTCATTGTGGCGTAGGGGGATCTAGTTCCCTGACTAGGGGTCGAACCTGGGCCCCCTGCTTTGGGAACACAGAGTCTTAGCCACTGGACCACCAAGGAGGTCCCTCTTTATTTATTTTTAATTGGAGAGTAATTGCTTTACAATGTTGTGACAGTTTCTGCTGTAGAACAAGGTGAATCAGCCCTAAATATTTATATATCCCCTCCCTCTGGAGCCTCCCTCCCACCACTGCCAGACACACCTCTTCCTGCCCCTGTGCCATAAATTGACTTTTAAAAGTAAAAAGTGAAAACTTTTGCTCTGAGAGGAGCCTGTTAAGAGGATGGAAACACAGACTACAGACTGGGAGAAAATATTTGCAAACCAATACATTTAACAAAAGACTAGTATCTAAAATATTTAAAGAATACTCAAAACTTGACAGTTAAAAAAAAAAATCAGAACATGGCCCAAAGCTACTGGGAAGAACATTTGGCTGGGGAGGACAGGGGCACCACCAAATGCTGGTGAGACTACAGTAACTGGAACGTTCATAAATTGCTGGTGGAAAAGTAAGTTTGGCAGTTCCTTAAGGAGCCAAGTACGGGGTTACCTGTGACCCAGGGATTCAGGTCTTGGGCATTCATCCCAGAAGAATGAAAACTTCTATTTATTCACTTCAAAAAACATGACACAAGTGTTAACAGCAGCTTTTTATACAAAAGCTCAGAACTGGACACAACCTAGAAGATCTTCAATAGAACGCGGTGCACCCAGGTCGTGGAGGGTACTCAGTGGCAGAGGGGAGCGGACCGCAGGTGCACACGACGCCTGTCGATCTCCAGGAACCTTGCTGGCGAACAGAGCTTAGCCCCCCAAGTTATACACGGTATGATTCTGTTCACATCACATTCTTGAAAAGGCAAGATTACAGAAGTAGAGGGCAGTTTAGCGGTTGCCAGGGCTTAAGAAGGGATTGGGGGGGAGTGAGCGGGCAGCCGAGGGGTGCCCGGGGCCAGTGCTGCTGGTCCGGGCCTGTCTCCTGCCCAGCCAAGCCCTCTTACTGCCAGGATGCCTGTGTCACCTTTCCTGGGGTCATTTGAGCCAAGACCACCTCTGGCATCAAGCAGTGTGTGTGTGACCTTGAGCTGCCCACGCGGGGCCAGGCTCTACCTGGAACTGGGGACACAAATGCTGCCACATGTTTTGGGGAAGTAAAGCTGGCCTCACGGTGGTAGGAAAATGATGAAGTTGCCTTTTCCTGACCCTGGTCGTCGTCTTCGTAGCTTTATCCATGTCTCCATTCTCCTTGTCAACATTTCCTCGTTCTGACAAGTGAGGAGGAGGGGGTCTCCGTGAGCACAGGTAGAATTTGGGTGCACATTTGTCATTCTCTCGGCACGCTTAGTCTTCAGTCAGCTCAGTGAGACCTTGGCCAAGCGAGTCTCTGGATTGTGCCAGCCTGGAGACAGAGCCTGAGAACTTGGCCTTGACCACCCCATCCCCTTGGCCATCAAGTATGTCAGTTCCCATTCCCTGCTTTCACCAGCTGATGGGCTCCACGTTACATCTGCAGTCCTTGAATACTTGCATTGCTTAGTATTCACAGGAAGCAGTAGCCCCTGTTCCTTGGAGTGATGAGCTGAAAAATGGCCCCTGAGCAGGAGACCATCCTGTATTATGCGAGTGGGCTGATGTAATCAGAGGGAGGTCCTTACAAGAGGGATGCAGGGGCTGGGGTGAGATCAGACAAGGTGACGTGATGACAAAGCAGAGATTGGGCTGATGCGCTTGCAAAGTGCAGGAAGGGGCAACCTCCTGAAGCTGAAAAAGGCATGGAAACAACTCTCTCCTGGAGACTCTGAAAGGAACCCGCCCCGCCAACACCTTGACTTTACCCCAGTGACTCTGATTTCAGACTTCTGACTTCCAGAAGTGTGAGATAATAACTCTGTGTTGTTTTAAGTGCCTAAGTTGATGACATCTGGTTGCAGCAACAATGAGAAAGTAATGCACCTGGTATTCCTGTAACTGGCACTCACTAGGAACTAACCAGCAGATTATCAATACCTGGCCTGCACTTCCAGAGACCATGCAATCCCAAAGCCCTCCTTCTCTTCCAAAGGTCCCTGTGTGCTCTGTGGAGCCTTGCTGGCCTCAGAGGGACTGTGCCATTTGTCGAAAAGTTCCATTTCCTCTGTCCATGGACATCACCCCAGGAGGCAGAGATGTCTTCCGTTCTAGACAAGTCCAGCACAGGCCTGAACAGCAGGGCAGCCCCCGGGATTTGGGCATAACCACCTCATTCTGGTTGGCAGAGACCAATCCACTTTGTCCTCCCCCATGTACACCTCCCCTCTGACCACCCCTGTGCCGCAGGGCACTTTGTAATTTTCTTTTTTTCTGATTTTCGAGGATTACAGCTGCACCTTGCAGAAAATCCACACAGTATAGAAGCATATGAAAGTGAAAGTGTTATTTGCTCAGTTGTGTTCCACTCTTTGCAACCCAAGTGACTGTAGCCCACCATGCTCCTCTGTCCGTGGAATTCTCCAGGAAAGAATGCTAGAGTGGGTTGCCATTCTCTTCTCCATGGGATCGTCCCAACCCAGGGATTGAACCTGGACCTCCCACAGTGCAGGCGGACTCTTTACCATCTGAGCCACCGAAGAAGCCCCATCGAAGTGTATTAAAAGAAGTATAACGGTGGCAGTTTGCCCAAACTGCGCTCCAAAAAATAACACAAGGGCAAGGACAGAGCTCCTTATTTGTCTCCTTTAAAACTAAGCATCTTTCCTGGGTTTGTGGTAGTATTTGAAAGTTTTCTGACAAATGTTCCAATTACAATTCACTTTGCACTCTAAGATATGCCTAGGACAGCTTGATTGTATTTTTTGAATCTGAGTAACTAGAAAAAGACAAGGAAATTAAGCCACCAGAGGTGAAGCGTGTCTTCATTCGGTCTACGCTAGCTATTGAGCCTGGGCAAGTTTAACTGGCCTTTGTCTCTGATTCCTCGTCTGTGAAATGGGGATGATAATGGTTCCCAAATCCCTGAGTGGTCCTGAGAGTTACAGGAATTAAGAATTTAACTACTGACTGGCTTGTAGCACGCTCTGAGTAAATATCACTTAAAAAAAAAAAAAGTCATGACTCAGCCCAAATGAGGAAAGAGGAGAAAATTCAGAATTAATTCTTGCTCAATAATTGCTTAGACCATTGTTTTCCTGCACTTGTTCTGTGGAACACTGCTGATTCCAAAGGATGTGGGATGTCAATTGGTGTTATGAGGAAACACAGTTAAAGGATGAATGCTGTGTTTTATGGGTCCAGCAAGGCTGGAGTTAGCAGGCTCTGCCTGCGGTGCTCCTCAGAAGCTTCCTTATGGACTTTGCTTCCAAGACAGACCTCTCCCAAGGGGCATTTCCCCTACAAGTTGATAGAGACACTCCATTTTGCTTCTGCGTAGCCTGTCCCAGGACCAGTGTTTCATGGACGGCTCTCTGGGGGCCCCTCCGTTAGATCCTACGAGACCCACCCCCCCGTGCTGCTGCTTCCCCTGTTCCGCGAGGAGCGGTGGCTCCAGGACACCTGTCAAGACTCCAGCTGGGCACACGGACACAGTGACCTCCTCCTCCAGCTGGGCAGATGCCCCAGGAGAGGAGGGTCACCCCCCAAGCCCTGAGATCAGCTGAGCCTGTGTACAGATGAGACTTCATGTCACCCAGCTCGTGCCTGGGGCGCGTCATGCTGCACCAACATTGAGCAAGAGGCTTGGCATCAGAGTCTGAGCTGGCTCCTTCCGTGTCCATACGTGACATGAGCAGGTGCATTTTTCACTCTCTGTCCCTCTGTCTACAAAGGCGGGGATAAAGCTGTATCATGTCTTAAACTCAGGTGGGGCTGATACACATGTTGAAGGGGGACCTTTGAGGCTGAGAAGGAATGCCCTCCTCTTGTTAGGAAAAGCAAGAACAGCACTTGGCAATGATTCCCTGAAGTCGGTGTCCATTAGAGTTTGCTGGAATGTGGACCCACTGGTTGGAATTTGGGTGGTGGCACCTGCAGGTATGCTGACAGTAGTCACCTGGAGTCTACCTGTTTTATTAGTCCAGGTTCTCCAGAGAGACAGGACCACTGGAACATGTGTGTGTGTGTGTGTGTGTGTGTGTGTGTGTGTGTGTGTGTGTGTGTAAAGATTTATTATAAGGGACCGGTTCACACGATTATGGAAGTCAGCAAGTCCTAAGATCTTCAGGATGAGTCAGAAGTGGGAGACCCAGGAAGAGCCACTGTTTCATTTTGAGTCCAAAGGCAGGGGAAAAAAAAAAAAAAAAGCTGATGCCCAGTTCAGGCTGGCAGGCAGGAAGACTACCCTCTCATTCAGGTGTGAAAGTGAAGTGAAGTCGCTCAGTCGTGTCCGACTCTTTGCGGCCCCATGGACTGTAGCCTATCAGGTTCCTCCATCCATGGGATTTTCCAGGCAAGAGTGCTGGGGAGGATTGCCATTTCCTTCTCCAGGGGATCCTCCCAACCCAGGAATCGAACCCGGGTCTCCCACATTGCAGTCAGACGCTTTACCATCTGAGCCACCAGGGAAGCCCTATTCAGGTTGAGGGTCAGCCTTTTAAACTGTTCTGGCCTTTAACTGATTGGGCGAGGCCCACCATATAGGGAGGGCGGTCTACTGATTTAAGCGTTAACCTCACCCAAAAACACCCTTAGAGAAATACCCAGAATAATACTTGGCCAAATACCTGGGCAACCCATGACCCAGTCAACTTTACACACAAAAAAATCACGCCAGTGATCTGTGCACTGTGAGGGAACCACGGGTGAAGAAATGGGGCTGAATTGTAAAACCTTAGAAATTGGAGCAGCATCACCCCTGGATTCAGGCTTTCCTGGTGGCTCAGATATTGAAGAATTCGCCTGCAATGCGGGAGACCTGGGTTCAATCCCTGGGTTGTTCAGTCCCTGGACAGAAGAGCCTGCCAGGCTCCAGTCCAAGGGGTCGCAAAGAGTCAGACACAGCTTGAGTGACTACCATACCCCTGATTCAAGGCCCAAACCCATCCTTAGGTTGTTGAGGTCACCAGGCATGAGGAAAATTGAAAGAAAACTTCTTTCTTTGGACGCAAGGTCGTTGAGCTCAGCTCTGAAAGATGCTCAGAGAGGAGCATGTGTCCCTCAGAGCAGAGGCCCAGAGCCAGTCTTGGGTCCACCTTTGCTCTGGGTGGGGCTGACCCAGCATCTCAGAGGTAGAACGGGCCTGGCCTCTTCCAGCCAAAGCTGGTGATTTGCTCAAGTATCGGCCATGGCCTCGCCTCACTGCTTCCTCCCCAGTGCCAGCACTTCACAGACATGGTTACTCTTCCTCTTCATAATGACCCTGTTAGGTAGGAAGTGGTTTCCTATGAAGAAACCGAATCTCAGAGAGATGGAGGAAACTGCCAAGGTCACACAGTAAACGGTGGAGCTGGGGTTCTAGCTAAGACTCTTCTGACCCAGAATCCAGGCCAGTGACTGGCTGAATATGCCCTGGCCAGTCTGCACGCCCAGGGCCCCTGGCAGCCTGGGCCTCTGCAGGGGCTGTCATCCAAACCAAAGGCGGAGAGCAAGCACTCTGGGCTGAATTCTTTTCCCTCAAATTCATGTTGACGTCCTAGTCCCTGTACTTTGGAATTTGACCTTGTTTACAGACAGGGTCTTTATAGAGCTTGTTGTTGGTCATTCAGTCACGTGCCTCTATGCAACCCCCATGGACTGCAGCATGCCAGGTTTCCCTGTCCATCACCAACTCCCGTAGCTTGCTCCAACTCATATCCATCAAGTTGGTGATGCCTTCCAAGCATCCCATCCTCTGTCACCTGCTTTGCCTTCTGCCCTCAATCTTTCCGAGCATCAGGGTCATTTTCCAATGAGTTGGCTCTTCACATCCGGTGGCCAAAGTATTGGAGCTTCAGCTTCAGCATCAGAACTTCCAATGAATATTCAGGGTTGATTTCCTTTAGGACTGACTTGTTTTATAACAACGAGACTTGTTTTATAGAGATAATCAAGTTAAAATGAGGTCATTAGGGCGCTCCCTAATCCAGTATCACAAGAGTCCTTTTAAGAACAAGAAGTTTGGACACAGACATGCCCAGAGGGACGATGGTACAAAGACTCAAAGGGAAGACGGCCGCCTGCGAGACAGGGAGAGAGGCCTGGAATGGATCCATCCCTCATGGCCCTCGCCTCGGTCTTGGACTTTGAGTTTCCACAACTATGAGAAAACTGACTTCCGTCCGTTAAGCCCCACACTCTGTGTCACTCTGTGTCACCACTGCTCGGCAGCCCAAGCAGTATCACCAAGCGAGATGCCCAGACACGAGCGACGACAGAACCGAGGCTTCCCCGTTGCGTGGAGAGACTCGGGACCCTCAGGGGAAGACAGTTTGAACAGAAATGTCACCAAGCCAGGACAGAATGAAGACAGCAGGTCTTTGGAGGAGCGACCCCTGGCTCTGAAACCAAGATTGGGAAATATTCACCGCCACCGTTGGCTTCAGCAGTCTTGTTCGGCTGGTTCTTCCCCAAGAGCTGGTGGGCCTGTCACCTGGTCAGCTGCTTTCAGCCTTTCCCGATGGGGAGTGACCAGGAGTGGGCGGCTCTGTGGACAGCCCCTCCTGTCACCCTCCCTGGCGAACGGTTGCAGACAGCCGTCCTGATACCCGGTGCTGGGCGTGGCACAGTAGAAGCAGCGCTGGATGAGGAGTCTGAAGAGCTGGGTTCTAGTTCACAGTGGATCTCAGAAGTTTCGTCATCTGTAGATGAGATAAATCCCTGTTCCTCTTCACAGAGGTTTTCTCTCAAATAAGATCATTCATTATTAGTGTGTCCCACTCACTCTCCAAAAGTACTGTGGGGACCTTGTAGAAAAGACCATTACATGGAACCATCTAAACAAGCATAGAATCATGGAAGTTAGTGAATAGAGGGAGGAGATGGTTGTACAGCTCTACAACATGGAGCCTGAAACTTAGCTCTGAGCATCCTGGCAGCCAAGGGGAAAAGTGAAATACCTTCAAAAGTAGGGGGGGGAAGCCCTATGAAGTATAAGATATTGCTGTTTCACTTACTGTACTCATTTAAAGTAAAACATTATGTTGTACTAAAAATGATTATTTCAATGTACAGATTCCAAACATGAAGAATAGAGTCTATCCAGGTTCTGAACTCAAAAAATTGCCTACATTTTTAGGCATTTTAAGCTTTCTAGACTTGTTTAGTTTTTTATTTTGTTTTCTATTGCTCATATCACGTGGCATGCAGGATCTTACTTACTCGACCAGAGATCAAACCCATACCCCTTGCATTGGGACCGCCAGGGAAGTCCCCAGGCCTGTTTGGAATAGATTAACTTATCCCTGTAACCACTTCCCAGTCACAATCTCATGTTCTGGGCAAATTCAGTAAACTTTTTTCTTGTCTTTTTAGAAAAAGTGAATCTAGGATTTTTTCTAATTGGGAAGCAATACCTGATCCTGGTAGAAAGTGTATAAAATACTGAAAAATATAAATGAGAATAAAACTATTCATAGTCCTCCATGCCCTGTCCCTTCCAGCAACTGCCATCAACATTTCAGTTGACTCCATTCCAGTATTTCCTCCACGTCTTTTGAATCTCTTGGTGCTTCTTGAACCTAGGTTTTGATTTGCCTCAGCCTGGGGAGTTTTTGCTCTGAGTAAAGACTGTGTAGGAACATCTAGAATTACCAGTCTGTCAGCATCTCCTGGACTCGGAGCTCACTTCCTTTAAAAGCAAGCTAAGCAGCCTGTCCCGGGCTACCTTCCCCTCGTCCTACCTGGAGAGCTTCGAGGCAGCATGTGTGATGCTGGCCCTGGATACCAAATGCTACCAATTCCCGCTCCAAAATGGGCTCTGTTCGACAATTTGTAGTTGAGCCCAGCCTAGTGAGAAACCTGGTTCCAAGACACTGCCATTTCTTCGCCCAACATTCCTATCTTTTCAGTGAAAATTTATCTGGAAGCCTAGAGGACTTGGCGAAAGGGCTCCTCATAACTACCCCACTTTTTCCACCCAATATCCTATTGTAACCACTATGGAAAACAGTATAGAGGTTCCTTAAAACCTGAAAATAGAGTTACCATTTTACCCAGCAATCCCACTCCTGGGCACATATCCAGAAAAGATGAAAGCTTTAATTCGAAAAGATACATGCAACCCAATAGCAGCACTACTTACAATAGCCAAGACATGGGAAGCAAGCTTAATGTCCACCAACAGATGAATGGATAAAGAAGATGTGGTACCTATATACAATGGAATATTACTTAGCCATAGAAAGGGGTGGCTCAGAGGTTAAAGCGTCTGCCTCCAATGCAGGAGACCCGGGTTCGATCCCTGGGTCGGGAAGATCCCCTGGAGAAAGAAATGGCAACCCACTCCACTATTCTTGCCTGGAGAATCCCATGGACAAAGGAGCCTGGTGAAAGGGGTGGCTCAGAGGTTAAAGCGTCTGCCTCCAATGCAGGAGACCCGGGTTCGATCCCTGGGTCGGGAAGATCCCCTGGAGAAAGAAATGGCAACCCACTCCACTATTCTTGCCTGGAGAATCCCATGGACAAAGGAGCCTGGTGGGCTACAGTCCATGGGTCGCCAAGAGTTGGATACAACTGAGCACCTAACACACACAGAAGAAAGCATCTTAGATCTGAGGGGAGGCAAGAGAACCCCACTCCGTGGCTCTGTGGGGAAGTCATGTAGCCCGGCAGGATGCTCGGTCCCAGGACAAGTCACCGCCCTGCCTACACGCAGCCCTCACTCGCTGCGAGAACACAACCTGTCTGGCTGTCCTCCACCTCAGGGTCCCTGCCCCTCAGATGCCCTTGCTGCCCCACAGCTGCTGCCTTCCCGAGGCCCTGGGACTCAAGGCATCACTTCCTCTGTCTGCCTTCACCCCATCCCTCGGTGACCTTGACCGACCTCCTCCACGCGCTGCTGTGTGACGACGTCCACAGCTGTATGTCTTCAGCACAGATTTGTGCAAACTGTAGACACTACCTTGTCGAAGCCCTGGTTGAAAATGGATTAGAATCTGAACTCAGCATGTACCAAGCCCAAGTATTCATCACTCATCGGCCCACTATGCAAAAAATGAGGTTATGTGTCATGAAGCGGGGCTTTATAAACGTTGCTCTAGTTTTAGTTTTGCAGAGCTGGGAAGGATCTGGGGGAAAAAAAATCTGTCAACTCTCTAGGGAGCTCTGAAACAACAAAGGTCTGTGTGTTCAAAGATCAGCTCGGCGACTCACCAGCAACACGGCTTTGTGCGGGTGCCTCGCGCTGTCTGGCCCTGCCGGCCTCTCATGATTGTTGGCAGGACCCTTTGATGTGCATACAGAACCTGGCACCTGGTGGGCTGTTAGGGAATGTCCCTTTCTGCCCTGTCCCTGCACTGCCTTGAGGACCAAACTTGAGAAACATCCTGGGGAACCCATAGACCAGCTCTCTGTCCCCACCAGGACCCAACAAACTCTTCTCTTTGCTTCAGTCTGCCCTGACCTTGAGGGCTCAGCGTCTCTACATGAAGCAACCTTGGCCTGGGGTGCCCTGGCCTCCTGCAGCCCTCTTATGGGCCAGGGCTTTGAAATGGGGGTGCTGGTGAGCTGTGGGCTGCTCTGGGGCACAGCCCACAACCTCCCGCCAAGCAGAGGCAGACCCACATGGTGCCCTGTGCTTCCTACTTAGCCTTTGTTCATTCAGATCTCCTATCACCGTTTGTAAAGATTGATCTTTTCAAGTTACATCTTGCTTATGATTTGGTAGAGGGTTCACAGAGCATGAAAAGACGTGGAAGAAGCTTAAGTGCATGTTGACAAGTGAAAGAAGTCAACCTGCAAAGGCTACAAACCACACAATTCCAGCTAACCGCACGGCTGGCAGAACACGCAGGGCAGGTGTGACTGCTCACCGTGGGCTCTGCCAGCATTCTGGAAAAGGCAAAACTGGAGGCAATAAAACGATCAGGGGTTGCCAAGGGTTACAGCAGAGGAAAGGCGACTAGGTGGAGCCCAGAGGATTATCAGGGGACAGTGAAAATAGTCTGAGAGCTACTCTCAAGATGGGTTCAGGTCATCATACATTTGTCAGAATCCAAGAGTGACCCTAATGTGAGTGACGGACTTGGGGTGATCATGACTCGTCTCTGTCGCTTCACAGTAGGGCAGTGCCCCACTCTGGTGCAGGATCTCCACCTGGGGGGCAGGGGCTGTACTTGTGGGGGCATAGGGAGGAAATGCATGAGAGCTATCTGTCCACTCAGTTATACCAGGAACCCAATGCTACCAAAAAGTAAAGTCTGTTATTTCTTCTAATTCCCATAGTTGCCTGGTCAAACATGTAAGAAAAAAGAGGTACAGTTAAAGAAGTCTGACGTCTATGCTTGTCCCTCTGGTCTTCCCTACTCCCTAAAGAAAACCAGTCTTAAGAGTATGGGATGATCCCATTCATTTCTCCAGTACAAGACACATACACACCCACCCTTCGTCTGCTTCCTTAGACAGGTACCAGTCTGCCCTGCCCACCTCCCACTCTCTCTGGGGATATCTCTGTAGTTCTTGAACAGGTAACTTTGTATCAGAGACTTGTTTATGTTACTAGTGAAGCAAAGGTGTTTTCCCAACTATCAAAATACCATCTTGTTTATCTCTCAGAGCAATAAAAGCGAATAGCACATTTTCAAATAAGCGGGCGTCCACGTAGGCACGTTTTGCTCTCTCTGCGTGGCTTTCAGTCTCACCTCTCTCGTCCGGTGGGGCTGAGATGCTGGCTATGGGATGGACCAACCCTGGGCCTCTGCCCTGTCCTGTCCTTCCGGGCACTGATGAGCGCTGAGTCACCGGCTGCTCGTCCAACCCCGTCTAAAGCCCCTGCACGCCTCCTAACTCCTTGGATAACAGGAGCAAAGTCCCCCTGTAAAGAAGATCTGTGTTCTACTGATTTCTATGACTTGCCCTCCGGCCTCTCAAGGAAGCTCTCCATTGCAGATCTGGGGTGAGCAGCGCTGGTCCCCCTGGGCAGGCTCACGCCTGCTCCGGAGGTGAGGCCCCTGTGTGCAGAGATCAGGTGTCCCTCCCCCATTCCCACACCCACCACACCATACACCTTTAATCGTGCAAATGCACCTTCGCCCAGCCTTTGCTGGGGGTGGGCAGGCTGCTGCCGTGGCTCTGGTAAAGGCAGGTTGATCCTGGACTTTATACCTTTAAAAGGATACTTTGACCAGCTCTGGAGTCATCTTTTCAGGGCTTAGTGACGTGTGTTTTGATGTGGGCTTTCGATCATAGAAACTTGGACTCGGGAGTCTTTGACAGTCATCTACCCAGAGGTTCTCAGCTGGGTTAACGACTTTGGTTTGGTCCCCAGGCCACATCTGGCAATGTTGGGAGCCTTTTTTGAGTTGTCATACTCGGGGATTGGGGCTGCTTCTGAATCTCTTGAGCAGAGCCCAAGGATGCTGCTGAGGGTCCGTGCTGCACAGGGCAGACCCCACAACAGGGAATTTCCCCACCCAGACATCAGTGATGCCGATGTTGCGAGGCTTGGACCCGATTCCTCGCTGGTCTCAGTCTGGTCTGCACACCGGCAGCCTCAATGAGCAGTGGAGCTTGTGAGATGGAGGGTCTTGGTCCCCTGCCCGAACTCCTGAGTCAAAATCTACGTTCCAACAAGATTCATCTGTCCAGTGAGGTCTGGGAATTGCTACTCTAGCAACCCCCAGTCTCTCACCCAAAGTAGCAAACATCAAACCTCCCACCAAATTGCAGTGCTGAAGACAGCTGAAGCTGTCTCAATAGCCGATCTTTTAATATCTTCAAGACATTTATTTTAAGGAATGACTTGGCCTAATGAAATTCTGTGTATGCACCATATGACCTGTGGAGGCGCGTACCACCATTGTTTTGATTTTTCATCTCAAAATAGGAAGATTCCACAAACTTTTCAGGAGCGTGTTCCAGGATTTTGAAGCTCCTCCATTAAGGCTGTTGGTCAAAGCATCTCCTGATCGGTTACAGAGGATGCAGCTTTGAAACCCTCCACCCAGCCAGCCCCAGTTGTTGCCTGAGTATCAGAGTAACCTTCCTGGAAAGCAAGCTTCACCAGAGCGGAGATGGGGGCTTCTTCTCACTGTGTCTCCTGGGGCTGAGCACAGTGCCCCACGGGCGGCTAGTAAATGCTCCACATGTTAGATGAATGGAATTGAAATTCGGTGGGGGTGAGAGTCGGGGGAAACAGGGTGAGAGAGGGAGGCTCCCTCTGCAAGACACTGAGGATGCTGACGTGGGCGTCCAGGAGAACAGAGCTCTCACAGGTGCAGCCTCCCACTGCTCACAGGGGCCGGGAAAGCGGAGAGCTAGCAGGACTGGTCAGCTCCCTCCAGTCCCTCCCCTCTCAGGCCTGAGGATTGCTTCAGAATGTTCTTCCATCCAGAAGTCATCAGCTTGAGCCTGCACTTTGTCCCTCTGTACCCACAGCAGCACACCACTTCCGGAAGGCCCATCTCTGTGGACTGGCCAGGAGCGCTAGGCAAGAATGTGAACCTGACCCTGAGCGGTCTGCCCACTCCCGGCTCCCCTCCCATGAACACTCGAGAGGAAACCCGAGGGCTGGCATTCCGTCGCATCAGAGCGCTGTCGCCAGGATGATGCCTGTTACTGTGCTGATAAAGCGTCTGCCCAAGTGCTCTGGCTTATCTTGTTACTCTTCACTGCTTCATCCTGAGCCGCACGACAGGAGGAGGTTCCAAGGTACAGTGATTTACTGGCAGAGGCAAAGGCAGGACCGAAACCCCAAATGCCCCCAGCCAGTGCACCCTGAGCCGTGCAGACAGCAGTAGTTCACAGGCTGCTCAAGAGATGATAAGGTGCGAAAAGACAGCCCTTTCCTCGTAATACTGACTTTAACAAGTTGAACTAATTTATGTATATTTCACATCGTTCCAGAAGTAATTTCCAGTGGCAGGTGGAAGGTGGGTAGAAAGAAGATAACCAAGCCAGGAACATAAAAGAGAGGCAAGAATGGGGCTGAGATGAAATCATATATAAAGACCTGGACAGCTTCCCTGGTGGTTCCTTGGTAAAGAATCCACCTGCCAATGCAAGAGATCCAGGTTTGAATTCTGGGTCAGGAATACTCCCTGGAGAAGGGAATAACTACCCACTCCAGTATTCTTGCCCAAAGAATTCCATGGACAGAGGAGCCTGGTAGACTACAGTCCCTGGGGTCATGAAGAGCTAGACACAAGTGAATAACACACACCAAGACCTAGACATTTGCCCACAGGAAAGCACACACACTTGGCATTTTGGTTGCCACTGGAAAAAGAAACTCAGGTTGATACATGGCAGAAAGCAACACAACATTGCAAAGCAATCATCCTCCTACTAAACATTAATAAGAAAAAGAGACTCAGTTTTCAGTGAGTAAAGCAATTGCCGAAGGAAAACAGAAGCGGCCCTGAAACCGAGAGAGGACCTGAACTTCTCCTTAGTGTCCCTAAAGAAGGGCCGCCTTGGCAGCACGCTTCCAGTAGGCCTTGTGCATCAAAAGTCAAAGGCAGCACCTGGGAGAGCAGCCCAACAGAAGGGGTTCTGCGAGGGGCGCCCCACCCCGTCCCACACACATCCCTGCAGGCCTGCTTCCTTCGAGGTGGACCTGACTCAAGAGATGAGTGAATCCACTCATGACCGCCACCCCGCTCCCAGCACCCTGCTCTCAGCCTGTGACCCACGGCTCTCGGTCTCCTAACTCCTGAGAACGGCCTTTCCTTAGACTCTCTGTCTTCCCAAGGGCTCCAGCCTCGCTCCTTCCCCATCCATCCCCACCAGAAACAAAAGCAGGGCCGACGTCCCTCCAAAAGGAGAGCCTGTACCCATTAATAGACACTCCCCGCCCCCTCCTCCCTGCTCCTGGTGGCTGTCAATCGACGTCCTGTCTCTATGGACCTGACTATTCTGAACATTAGTAGACGTAGATCCACATAATATGTGGCCTCCTGTTTCTGGCCTCATTCCCTTTGCATCATGTTTTCCGGGCTCATACATGTTCTGGCGTGGGTCTTTCCTTTTTATGGCTGAGTAATATCCCACTGTATGGATATACCACATTTTGTGTATCCTTTATCAGGTCATGGACATTTTGGTTTGTTTGGGGCTATTGTGAATGATGCCGCTATGAATATTTGTTTACATGTTTCTCTTTTTTCAACTCTCTTGTGACATCCCTAGTAGTGGAATTGCTAGATACAAGACTGAATATAAGTGGCTAGAGGCAGGCATCCTTGACTTTGTTTCTGATCTGAGGGGAAAGGTGGCCTTCCTCAAGTTGAAGTTCCTTCTAGTCCTAGTTTGTTGACTTTTTAACATGAAAAGTTGTTGGTTGTTGTCAAATGCTTTTTCCTGTGTCTATTGAAATAATATTGGTTTTGCCCTTTATTCTGTTAGTATGGTGTGTTACGATGATTTTTGTATGTTAAATCTTGCATTCCTAGGATAAATCCCACTTAGTCACCCATAATCCTTTTTAGTTAGTGCCAGATTCAGTTTGTTAGTATTTGTTGGGAAATTTTCTGTTATTCACAAAGGATATTGATATTTTCTGGTGATGTCTTTATCTAGTCTGGGTATCAGGGAAATACTGCCCTCATAGGGGGGCTTCCCAGGTGGTGCTAGTGGTAAGAACCGACCTGTCAGGCAGCAGACATAAGAGGCGTGGGTACGATCCTCGGGTCTGGAAGATCCCCTTGAGGAGGCCATGGCAACTCACTGCAGTGTTCTTGCCTGGAGAATCCCATGGACAGAGGAGCCTGGCGGGCAAAGTCCATGGGGTCTCAAAGAGTCAGACACGACTGAAGTGACTTAGCACACACTCCTGGCCTCATAGAATAAATTGGGAAGTGTTCTACTTTTTCTCTTCTACTTTTTAAAAGAGATTGTAAAGATTTGGCATTAATTCTTCTAATGTTTGGTAGAATTCACCCATAAGGTCATCTGGGCCTCAGTTTTCCTCTGGGAGAAGTTTCTGTTTACTCATTCAGTCTCTTTATTTGTTACTGTTGTTTAGTCATTCAATCATGTCCAACTCTTTGTGACCCCATGGACTGTAGCCTGCCAGGTTTCTTGGTCCATGGCATTTTTCCCAGGCAAGAATACTGGGATCGGTTGCCATGTCCTCCTCCAGGGGATCTTTCTGACCCAGGGATCGAACCTGCATCTCCTGCATTGCAGGTGAATTCTTTTACTGCTGAGCCACCACGGAAGCCTTTATTTGTTATAGGTCTATTAAGACTTTCTAGTTCTTGTTCAATCGTCTACCAGTTGGTATCTTTCTAGGAATTTGTCCTTTCATTTAGATTATCACTTATCAATTTAGATTATTGAATAGTTGACATTTAACTATATGTTACATCTGTATATGTTATAAACCCAACACTATAATGCTATAGTTATTGATTTACATGGTTTTTTAAAGAAATTAAGAGTAGAAAATTAAAGAAGTCTACTTATACAGTGTTTTATATTTTATATCATATTTTATATTTACCCTTGAATTATTTCCAGCACGCTTAATTTTTTCATGTTACTGCCTGGTGTCATTTGCTTTCAGCCTAAAGGACTTCCTTTAGTATTTCTTGTAAGGCAGGTTTGCTGGCAACAAAATATTTCAATCTTAGTTTAACTGGAGGTTTTTAATGCTTTTATTTTTTGAAGAATAATTTTTGCTTCTCAAATCTGCTGTTAAGCCCATTTAGTAAATTTTTCATCTTGGCTATTGCCGTTTCAGCTGTAGAATTTCCACTTGGTTCCTGGTTATAGTGTCAATTTCTTTATTGTTATTATCTGTTAAGTCACTATCATCATATTTTCCTTTAATTCTCTAAACATGGTTTCCTTTAATTCTTTGGACACAGCTATAAAAGCTGCAGAGCATTTTCTTTATATGAAATTCAGTCTCTGGCCCCATTCCAAGTCAGTTTCTGTGAATTGTGTTCTCTTAAGTTTGGGGTGGAGGGGGACACTTTCCTGTTACTTCACCTGTCTCATGCTTTTTTTGTTGAAATTGGACATTTCACATACTATATCGTTGCAACTCTGAATTCTGGTTGTTATCCTGAGCCCCGTATGTCATTCCTATTTTTTAGGGAATTGTCTATTTCATATATATTTTTAAATTTATTGCTATATATTCATTAGAATATCCAAATTTTCTTTATAATGTTAAAATTTACAAGTACAGCAATAAAAATTCTTTGAGTTTAAAATAGTATTATTTTTAAAAAGGTACCTTTTTAAAAGAGATTATAAGGCAATTTTTGATATATCTATTAACAAAAAAACTCAACACCAACAAAATATGAATAGGAAATCTCTGTTTCTTCCTTCTAATTTGGAAAGTTATCTAAGATAAACTTTTAAGCTTAAAGAACCAAGGTGCAGAATGGTATGTATAGACTGCCACCATTTGTATAGTTGCTAACGTTTGTTTGTATGAACCTAAATTATCTCTGGAAGACAGTTTGGCTATTGAGAAGAGAAGCAAGTAGCTAGGGAATAGGATAGGAAGAAAAGTCTGTACTTTTTAAAAATATTAGTTTGAATTATAATATTTAAAAAGAAAATTTGAATAGTGACTTCTAGCTGTTGGGGCTTCTCTGA
>SJYC01059815.1:0-28004 GCA_006408675.1 Madoqua kirkii
ATAGAAGTTAAATAAGCAGGGTGACAATATACAGCCTTGACGTACTCCTTTTCCTATCTGGAATCAGTCTGTTTTTCCATGTCCAGTCCTAACTGTTGCTTCCTGACCTGCATACAGGTTTCTCAAGAGGCATGTCAGGTGACCTGGTATTCCCATTTCTTTCAGAATTTTCCACAGTTTATTGTGATCCACACAGTCAAAGGTTTTGACATAGTCAATAAAGCAGAAATAGATGTTTTTCTGGAATGCTATTGCTTTTTCGATGATCCAGTGAATGTTGGCAATTTGATCTCTGGTTCCTCTGCCTTTTCTAAAACCAGCTTGAACATCTGGAAATTCACAGTTCAGACACTTCTGAAGCCTGACTTGGAGAATTTTGAGCATTACTTTACTAGCGTGTGAGATGAGTGCAACTGTGCAGTAGTTTGAGCATTCTTTGGAGGACTTACACTACCAAATTTCAAAACTTTCTTTTTTTTAATATAAATTTATTTATTTTAATTAGAGGCTAATTACTTTACAATATTATATTGGTTGTGCCATACATCAACATGGCTCCGCCACGAGTGTACATGTGTTCCCCATCCTGATCCCCCCTTCCACCTCCCTCCCCATCAAAACTTATTTTCTAAAGCTACAGTAATCAAGGAAGTGTGGTATTAGCTTAAGAACAGAAATATAGACCAAGGCAAAAGAAGGGCAGGTCCATAAATAACCCCTTACATTTTTGATCAGTTGATTTTTGATGAAAGCTCCAGAGCAATTCAATGGAAAAAATAATGATCTTTTTAACAGTTGGTAAGGAAACAGCAACCCACTCCAGTGTTCTTGCCTGGAGAATCCCATGGACTGAGGAGTCTGGCAGGCTACAGTCCTTGGGGTCGCAAAGAGACATGACTGAGCACCCACACACACTGTGACAATTGGATATCCATATGGAAAAAAAATAAACTTCAACATTTACCTCACACCATACACTAACAGTAACTAAAAACGGATCATTGACCTTAATGTAAAAACTATAGAAACTTATAGAAGAGCCATAATAGCAAGTTTTTGCAACCTTGGTAAAGGAAAAGGATATGGATAGCTGTGACAATTAAAGTACGATCTTTTAAAACAAAATTGATAAATTGGCTTCATCAAAATTTAAAACTTTGGCATTTCAGAAGAATTAAAAGGTATGCAATTGACTAGGGAGAAATATTTGCAACTCATATTTCTAATAAAGGACTTATATTCAGAATATATAAAGGACTCACAACTCAATAATGAGACCGACACACAATTTAAAAATGGACAAAAGTTCAAACAGATTTTTCCCCAAAGGATATATACAAATTGCTATTAAGTGCATGAAAAAGTGCTCAGTCTTACTAGTTATTAGGAAAGTGGTAATTAAAACTCCACCCTCATACTCCTAAAGTGAAACCTGCCTGTCACCCTCACTATCAGTGATGTGTTGGCAAATATTAACAATCAGAGGAAAACAGCCCTAATGAATAGCATCTGCCAGTGTCGGTGTAAATGCTCCCACCATGGCTGATCCCAAGCCCCCCACATGTGGTCTGAAAGTGGAGTTGGGAAGAAGTGTTTGTAGTCAGCTCCCCGATAAGGGTGGGGCTCCTTACACACCAGCCTCTTACATCACTAGCCTCTCAGTTCAGAGGAAGGCCCACTAATCCATCTGCCCAACCACAGGGCAGCTCTTGTCAGCTGCCTAGAAAGGTCTACACGTTCCTCTCTTCTTTAAAGGGACAAATAAGTAAAGGCTCACTAGGCATGGGAGGAAACTCAGCAACTTAGAAGGGACAAGCCCTGGTTGGGTGTGTGAGATTCTGGAGGAGAGCTGAGATCATTAAAGTCTCAGAAAGGGATTTTATCCTGAAATTTCCATTTGGATCCTCACAGAGACTCAAGGAGGTGCTCCATCTTAAAAAATAATAATAATAATAATAATAATAAGGAGCTCTTAGAAATTAAAAATGTTTGTCACTAAATAAAATTTCAACAGATGAAAAATTTTTTTAAATCCCATAATGCCAAGAGACAAACAATGTGGATAAAAGAAAAGAGAGGATCAGGAGACCTGATCCTAACATCTGACTAACAGTTTTTGAGAAAAGGAGAAGCAAGGAAATGGAGAGGAGGAAATAACATAAGACATGATAAAAGAAAATTTCCCAGGGCTCGAGATACCTCCCAGTTAAACATACTCAGGAAAAGGAATGATAAAAAAAAAAAAAAATACCCACCACCTCTAGATACATTCTCATGAGAAGAGTGAAAAACACAATTTCCAGAGAGAAACATACAGTGAAAAAATAGGCTCTCCAGCAATTTGATACTAGAAGATAAGAGGCAATGTCTTTGTAATTCTGCAGGAAATTGAATTCCAACAAAGTTTATTCAAGTACACCCTGGTAGCTCAGATGGTGAAGATTCTGCCTGCAGTGCAGGAGACCTGGGTTCCATCCCTGGGTCGAGAAGATCCCGTGGAGGAGGGCAGGGCAACCCACTCCAGTATTGTTGCCTGGAGAATCCCCATGGACAGAGGAGCCTGGAGGGCTACAGTCCATAGGATCGCAAACAGCCGGACATGACTGAATCAACTTAGCGTGCACACACACACACACACACACACACACACACACACACACGCTTATTCTAGCAGTAAGAACAAGCTAAAGGCAATTATGAAAAAGAAAAGCAATACAACAGTTGATGTAAAGCAAACGAAAACGTGCCACGAATGGAAGGATTGGTGGGGCTTAGAAAAGAAATCTGTTTGACACCAATATCTGGGACATCCTCCTTGGTGCAGGAGTGTAACAGTGAAACCATGAAGTAAATGTGATCAGAAAGGGTATTAATACCGGGAAAATAGATTCTATTGTCTGGCTCTACAGTGAACATTTACAATTTTTATTTTTTTATAATTTTTTAAGCTTTTTACTTTATTTATTTTTGGCTGTGCTGGGTCTTCACTGCCGCAAGCAGGCTTTTCTTCATTGTGGTGATTGGGGGCTACCCTCTACTCGCGGTACGCAGTCTTCTCGTTTCGGTGGCTTCTCCTGTCGCGGAGCATGGGGCTCCAGAGCACATGGACTCAATAGTTGTGGCTCATAGGCTTAGTTTCCCCTAGGTGTGTGGGGATCTTCCTGGCCCAGAGGCTGAACCTGTGTCCCCTGCGTTGGCAGGCAGATTCTTTACCACTGGACCAGCAAGCAAGTCCCTGAAAGTGAATTTTTTAATGGCTGCAAGTATTTCATTGTAAAGAGGCACCATGATCAAATCATTCCCTTTTATTTGGTCCTGTACGTTTGGTTTCTTATTTGGGGCTATTTTAACAACACTGCAATAAACACTCAATAAACACTTTGGTACAGAAATATTTGTTATCTCTCCAGTGAGAGGGCGGCTCGACAAGTAATCCAGGCCTGGACTAGATGCTAGATTCTACCCTAGAACCCCCAGAATGGATTCAGCCTTGCCGACACCTTGATTTTAGCCTCATCTGATCTTTTTTGGACTTCGACCTCCAGAACTATAATAAATGTGTATTATTCTGTGCCACTAAGCTTATGGTAATTTGTTACAACAGCAATAGGAAACTAATACATTGCTTTAAAAAAAAACTAATATTTACTTTTGCCAGTAATTTAATATAGATTTGAATGGTATAAAATCTGAAAGATAAATGATATGTTATAGAAATACTTGAATTTTCTAAATCTTGCCATCCATGGCATTTGAAGAGATGATATACCTTTATTAATTTTAGGAAATAAAATTGAATAATTGAATGTGAGCAACTTAGACCCCAAATATTTATTCACAGTGGATTCCCAAGACTCCATCGTCTATACTATTTTAGATTTATAGTAATTTACTGAAGCAAGTCATTGGATAAATGCACTTTGACAAATTCTGATATTTGCATAATTAAACATGAAGTGAATAAATGCGGCATTTGTGTCTTACTTGTGTCAGATGATAAATAAATTGTAATATTATTGGTACAGAAATCAATAATGCATAAGGCATAACCATTTTTGTCTGGCAATTAGGAATGATTTCAGAAAGCGAGTTCTAATGAGGGTTTCTTGTTTTTAATTAAAAGGCAAGAGCAGTGAAGAGAGCACACTGGAAGTTATAAGGATCTCTGCTTCCTTTTTTTATTTTGATATATGTCCCAGGGATTCTGTATAATTAACTGGAAGAAGTTTCTCCAAAATGCATTTTTCTAACACTTTCTGAAGCAGTGATATTTCAGATAAGGAAAATGAAAGTGAAAGTCTCTCAGTCGTGGCCAACTTTTTACAACCCCATGGACTTATTCCTTGGAAGAAAAGTTATGACCAACCTAGATAGCATATTCAAAAGCAGACTAAGGTCCATCTAGTCAAGGCTATGGTTTTTCCTGTGGTCATGTATGGATGTGAGAGTTGGACTGTGAAGAAGGCTGAGCGCCAAAGAATTGATGCTTTTGAACTGTGGTGTTGGAGAAGACTCTTGAGAGACCCTTGGGCTGAAAGGAGATCCAACCAGTCCATTCTGAAGGAGATCAGCCCTGGGATTTCTTTGGAAGGAATGATGCTAAAGCTGAAACTCCAGTACTTTGGCCACCTCATGCAAAGAGTTGACTCATTGGAAAAGACTTTGATGCTGGGAGGGATTGGGGGCAGGAGAAGAAGGGGATGACAGAGGACGAGATGGCTAGATGGCATCACTGACTCCATGGACGCAAGTCTGAATGAACTCCGGGAGTTGGTGATGGACAAGGAGGCTTGGCGTGCTGCGCTTCTTGGGGTCGAGGAGAGTCAGACACGACTGAGCAACTGAACTGAACTGAACTGAACTGAACTGATGAACTATACAGTCCATGGAATTATCTAGGCCAGAATACTGGAGTGGGTAGCCTTTCCCTTCTCCAGGGGATCTTCCCAACCCAGGGATTGAACCCAGGTCTCCTACATTGCAGGCGGATTCTTTACCACTGATCTATGAGGGCAAAACCTCCGTCTAGATGGACAATATTTGTAATTCCTTGTATCCCCGTCACCTGAAACTGTTTCTTGTTCCTTAGTGCACAAAGAAGGTCAACTTTATTTGAGGATTACAGTTATAGTCTTTAATTATGTATGTTGATCTCTCAACAGATGGAGGTGAAGATTTATTTGATAGCTGTTATTTCTCACTTCCCCAAAACGTAATATAATTTTTTATATTAAAAATAATTAGGTTTTTTGGTTGGTTTCTTTTTTTAAAAAAGCTGCTCATTTTGTATCGGGGTAGAGCTGAGTAACAGTGTCATGACAGCTCCAGGTGAACAGCGAAGGGCCTCAGCCCTGCGCATACGCGTATCCATTCTCCCCGGTCGGTTTCTTGCTCCATGTGAAGTAGGACAGTGAGATGTCGGTGATGACAGAGATTAGACTTTGCAGCACCCCCCCAGAAAAGTGCCCTCCATTTTTCGTTTCTCTCTTCACTGGTCTACAGGGAACACCAGGGTAAGGTCATGTATCCTTGTTTCCCCCAGTTCCCCGTTGATTTCCCATAACTTTCAGCCGAGCGGCTGGTAGGCCAGGCCATGTTGTGAGGATGAAAGAGGAAACCCTGGAGAGGCTGTGACTCAGGGGCGCCTCGGCCACCCCACCCAGTGTCCTGGGGCAGCCAGTCCTGTGTGTAGGAGGTGGCCTGTGTGCTGCAGGTTCCTGAATATGGGGAAGAAACTCATGCCTCTAGAAACTTCTTCTCTCAATTTCGCAACTAGAGTTTATTTTAAATAGACAGCTCCTCCCCTCTTCTGTTAAAATGCAGATATTCTGAGAAAAAAAGTAGCATTTTAAGGTTTCAGGGACATTTATTTCATCATGTGGGTGAGTTACTAGATTCCTTCCTGAAAGTAGATTTTGATTCCTTTCCTGAGAGAGATTATGAAGACGTCTTAGAAACTATAATGTGTGTGTATACATATATATGTTATATATATAAAACATATATCTTATAAATTATATATATAAATATGTGTCTGTGTATATATATATATATATATACATATGTACACACAAATGCTCACACACATATATTTCAAATGTATACGCATGCAACGCCATGAACCGCAGCACGCCAGGCCTCCCTGTCCATCACCACCCCCCAGACTTTACCCAAACTCATGTCCATCAAGTCGGTGATGCCATCCAACCATCTCATCCTCTGTCGTCCCCTTCTCCTCCCACCTTCAATCTTTCCCTGCATCAGGGTCTTTTCCAGTGAGTCAGTTCTTCACATCAGTTCGAATCTACTCTTGAATTCATGCAAACGCACGGCTCCCTGACCCACAGAAGAGCTCAGAAAGCAGTCTGGGCTGTGCCATTGGCTTTTCTTCCTCACTGATACTGTGTCAGCCTGAGCCCACCTCCAAGCCAGCACGAGGACTTGCCGAAAGCTCGCATGTCCCCAGCTCTCCCTTCTGCCCTCTGCAAGGTTCGCCCTCACAGACAAGGCCCCGCACCCTAAAGTGTGGGTCCACCATTCCCTTGCTTTAAGAAAGAGTTTGATCAGCTATAAACGCACTCGGCTAAAGTCATTTAGAAGCTTTGTAGTGGGAGGCATGTTAAAGAAGAGGAAATCGGCTTGTTTTATTTGTATGTATTTCCCAACGAGGTGCTTCCGCAGGATGGGGTCCCAGCAGCCACATGGAAGGGACTTGGTCCAGCAGAAATAAGCTGGCCTGTGAAAGCAGCGAGCTGGCTTGAAACGGTGCCGTGCTGTGCTGGGGAAGAGCTCCCTCATTTGTCTAGTTCCCCACTCTATCACATCCATTTCCTGATATAAAATGGGATTGCTCTGGTGGACACAGGGAGGGTTGGAAATGCTGTTTTGGGTGCTTAACACAGAGCAGATCAGCAGGGCTGGTCTCTTCCATCCCCTGGAGTTTTGTTCTTCACTTACGCTTCTCCACCTCTAGGAAGAGCCTGCCTAGGTTTCTCCCTATACACCGCAGCCTTCCGGTCAGCATGGCCCAGGGCATCGCTAAGACTCAGAAGAACACAGAGACAGATGAACGGCTAAACAAAATGTAATGTGCACCCACAGTGGAATATGATTCAGCTTTTAAAAGGAAGGAAATTCTGACCCATGCTCCAACATGGATGGACCTTGAGATGTTACAACACATGTAAGAGGCAAGGACAAATTTTGAATGATTCCAGCTATATAAGGTATCTTGAAGAGTCAAATTCATAGAGACAGAGAGTAGCATGGTGGGTGCTGGGGAGGTGAATAGGGAGTTAGCATTTCATGGGTACAGAGTTTCAGTTTGTTGTTCAGCCTCTCAGTCGTGTCTGACTCTTTGTGACCCCATGGACTGCAGCACGCCAGGCTTCCCTGTCCTTCACCAGCTCCCAGTGTTTGCTCAAACTCATGTCCCTTGAGTCAGTAGTGCCATCCAACCATCTCATCCTCTGTCGTCCCCTTCTCCTCCTCCCCTCCATCTTTCCCAGCATCAGGGTTTTTTCCAATGAATTTCCATTTAGGAAGATGAAAAAGTTTTGGAGATGGATGATGGTCACAGTTGCACAATGGTGTGTGTGTACTTAATACCACTTACTGTGCATTAATAGTTAAGATGGTTAGTTTTGTGTACATTTTACAAGATTTTTTTTAAAAAGAAACTCGCCTTCCTTTTCCGTTTTAATGTTCCTTTCAGTGCTGGCAGAGTACAAAAGCCCTCCTCAAGTGAGAGGAGTAAACAGAAAAAAAGATCTGGAGCTCCTAGCTGTATTCTTATTTTTGGTTTTGTTATTCTTAAAGGAAGGCAATATAGAGTTCTCCAGAAATGCTTTCCACAGCTCACAGGCCAGGTAAAAGTCACACATCTGCAGCATGCACAGACATTGAACTGACCAACCTGCCCATTTTTGCAGACGTGGTGCTTACCCAGCGCAGTACTGCTTTCCGAAGTGTGGTCCCCGGACCATCAGCCTCACCTTTAACATGTGTTAGAAATGCAGATTCTCGGGCCCCACCCGGTCTACTGAGTCAGCAAATCCAGGTGAGGCCAGGGACCCTGCATTTCCTGAGCCCTCCCCCTTGACTAAGATGCACGCTCAAGACAGGGCATCCCGGCCCAGATTTCGCTTCTGGCGGCCCCCGGGGGCCGGGGCGGAGTCCAGACGCGGCCGCCGACAGGTGTCCCCCCTCTGGGGCTCAAGGGGCGCCGACCTCTGCCCCTGCCGTTCCACCGCCTCCAAGGGTGGAGCCCCGCTGCCCCGCCTGCACACCTCCAGCTGCACAGGTGCTGGGCAGGGCCTGGAAACCGAGTCACAGGAAACAACACCTTAGCACGGATTCCTCCCACCTGGACTCCTCGATTGCCAGTCGCAGGGAGCCCTCGGAGCCGCCAGCATGGGTAGGCGCCCGGGCGGGCCGGGGTCCCGGGGAGAGGAGGGGAACCGGGAGCAAGTGGGGCGCTGCGGAGGGGTTCCCCAAGGGACCGGGCTGCCACGCGGTCCCCACCTGCGGCTCGGGGACCTGGCGCGTGCACGCGGAGCGGGAAAGGCTGGCACCGCGGGCGGCCATGCGCGCGCGCAGCCGGGACATCTCGGTGCAGCGGGAAGCGGCCACCGGGGTCTGCGGAGCCGGAGCCTGGGGGCGGGGCCTCGGAGGAAGTTTGGTCCCGTCCTGGGAGCTGGGGCTGGGGGAGCGCAGAGAGAGGAGGGCCCAGGTGGCAGACGCTCGTCGGAAGAACTAACGCCATAACGTTGACCTGCCCACCTGTTGGGAATCCACGGCCTCTGTGTTCCCACCCTGTGGGCTGTGGGCTGGACGGGGTGGTGCTGGTGATGGGAAGGGTCCGCAGAACCTCCGTGGGGAAGGGGGCAGGCTCCCTTGGCACTTCCCTTGCCTCTGGCTGGCCCAGTGACCCCAGAGGGAGCCCTGGTCCAAGAGGCAGTGGGGCTGGGCAAGTGGGTCACACTTGGGGTTTCCAGGGGTGCTGGGCATGCGCCTCCTCCCGCGTGCAGGCGGTCAGCCGCAGCAGCCATCAAAGCGCGCTTGGCCCGCGGACCGGCTCCTGGGCAGGTGCTCTGGGTCTCGCTACCATCCGCTTGTCTCTCGGTGCAGCTTTCCTGGGAGGTGCTCCGAAATATTTATTCTGGTTTTCAGATCCCCACACCTAAGTGGTTTCTGTGCTGAATGGGAACTTTCCCAAAGGTAGCTGCAGGCGGGGTCGCTGTCTGCTGCGTGATTACCAGTGAACAAACACTGTGTAGTCCCCAGTGAACACACTGTGTAGTTTACAGATTGACCCTTAAGGGTTTGCGGGTTCTTTTGTGTGTTTTGCACCTGAGATGGGCATAGCATGTGAGAAGCAACAAAAAGTCTATGTTCCGACACCAGTTGCATCTCTGTTGCTGTCCAGTGGCTCAGTCGTGTCTGACTCTGTGACTCCGTGGACTGCAGCGCACCAGGCTTCCCTGTCCTTCACCAGCTCCCAGTGTTTGCTCAAACTCATGTCCATTGAGTCAGTGATGCCATCCAACCATCTCAACCTCTGTTGCCCCCTTCTCTTCTTGCCCTCAATCTTTCCCAGCATCAGGGTCTTTTCCAGTGAGTCAGCTCTTCGCATCTGGTGGCCAGAGTTGTGTGTTTACTCAGGTCCTAAGTTTTCGATATCTGGGTCTAGCTAATAAATGAAACAAATAATTAGGAAATGTCTTAATTTAAAAAGCAGCAGTGACTTTCCATCTTAAGAGCAGACGTCTGTGACTGAGATGATGCCAGGATTGTTTCAGGTCTGCTCATGACTGCAGGGGGACACTTGGTGAATTCAGCAGGAGGGAAAGAAGTGAGGAAAAGTTCTTAGGGAAACATTTTTCTTGAAAAAGGTCAGATGGGAGATATTTTTGGCTAAGGAGGCCACACAGTGCCCGTGGCAACTATTCAGCTCCACCCTTGGAATTTGAAATATGACACAAATTGGTAAATCTGTGTTCCAGTAAAATGTTACTGATAGGCATGTAAATGTACATTGTGTATAGCTTGCAGGTGTTATGAAATAGTCTTTAAGTGTGTTCTTCAGCCTTTTTAAAATATAGACATCATTCTTAGCTTGCAAGCCTTGTAGAAGAGGGCAGAGGGCTGGATTTGGCACGAGGCCATAGCTGCTTGCTGACCTTTGCTTCAGTGAACGTGTGAGATTATCAGAGTCAAGGTGCAGAGGAGGCCAAGGCCGACCTGCCTTGACTGGGGAACCCTCTCTGAGGCTTTTGGAGAGCTGGGAATGCCTTTGCTGAAAATCTCAAATATTCAGTGTTCCTCCTCGTAACCCCACCTCACCTCTTGGCCAAGAGTTTAGCAAAGATTTATGCTGAGGTGGTTCTCACAAATTCCTTCCCTCGCTCTGGTTCTAGAAAACCATAGATCCTGCTTCTGTCATGTGCCCCACGTGAGCCTCTAAAAATGGAAGTTGAGGGGACCTCAGGTTCTAGGAGGCAAGTTCCCCAACACCCAGGCCAGGGCCTCCGGGCCAACTGAGCAGGTCATTCACTCTGTTATCGCACCCCTGCCCCAGCCCTTAGCTTCCTGCTGGCCTCGCGAGTCTTCAGAAGAGTTTTTCATGCCAGTTTTCTGCCTGAGTATACAAGGAGGGACAGCCTGGATGTCCTCCAACCTGGGCATTTACAGGTCCTTCCACATTCTCTCCTCTTCCTAGAAGCTCTTGGGTAGACCTGTGAACAGAGCCAAAGGGCCAGGGAGGCTGGCATTGCTGCTGTCGGCCAGAAGCCTGGGGGGGGAGGAGGGGGCGGGAGGTCCCACACCAGAGGTGGCTGAGGGCATCTGAATCTCAGAAGAACCTCTTCCTCCCCAGAGTAAGAAGACAAAACTTCTGACATTGGGTCCTTTTAGGCTGACATAACAGCAACCCACCCCAGCCTTCTTGCCTGGAGAATCCCATGGACAGAGGAGCCTGGCGGGCTATAGTCCACTGGGCTGCAAAGAGATGGTCACGACTGAAGTGACTTAGCACACACGCTCTAAGGGAGTGGTTTTTAGACTTCAGCCTGCATCAGGATCACTTGAACTAGAGCTTATCCTAACAGGTGGCCAGGCCCCAGCTCTAACATGTCTGTATCAGTGGGTCAGGGCAGGATTCAAGGATTTACAAGTTCCCAGGTGCTGCTGCCCCTGCCAGTGCCCAGGACCACACTTTGAGAATCACCACCCTAAGTGACTGTAAACAACAACTTTCTTTTCTTGACCCTCGCCCACGTCCCCATGTTACTACTCTGCCCCCAGAACGAGATTGTGTACAAGTAGCTAGAGTCAGAAACTTAGCTCACGAAGCGAGCCAGCTAAGGCTGGCATGGATCGACCTGAATCACCTGTTTATGCAGGTGTTTTGTTTTTGTACTTTTACCACATAAGGGTACAAAACTGTCCTGCCCTGAAGAAACTTATATCCTCAGGGGCAGAAGCCCATAAGCAACATTTTCCCACATCGAATTGCAGTTGAGGAAAATAAAGTATTATGAGACCAGTGAAAGCAGTCACATACGATGTCAAGGTTCGAGGATTTGCCATCTTCATGCTAAATTTTTGCATAGCCCTTCGCATCCCTACAAATGTCCTGAGTGGAATTATTCCAGTTTTGGTTTACTCGGATTTCTGATCAGTAATTTCCCCACTGCCCTTTGAGTTGCTGAAGGACAGAAACAGCTTGGGGGATTGTTCCCGGGGCTGGTTGAGCCACCAGGCTTGTCTCCAGGGAGCCATCTGTTCCCCGGGGTCAAGCTGACGAATGGAAGCACTGTGCAGGGACTGCCAGCCAGCTCTGTTCCCACTTCTCTGGGCCATGGCTGCTCTTGGACACAATTCTCCACACATCTCGGCTCCATCCCTGGCAGGAGAGAAAGTAGGCGGGCGTCCCAGGTGAGCCGAGAGGGAAATAAAAACAAGGGTGGACTCGGGACATTCCTCCTTCCTCCATGATGGTGGTGAAAGAAAGAGGCACTATTATCAGAAGATGAATGTGAACCGTTGACTCATAGCCCTGGGATTGCAACATCAAGAAGCAGAGAATCGCTGGTTTCAGAACTTTGTCCCCTGGTTTCAGAGGTCAGAAATGTATCCCCGAGGAAACAACATGGTGGGGTCACCCCGTGGGGTCGATGTGAACAGGGCTGGCCGCCCAGACCTGGTCCAGGTGCAGCTCCTATCAGCAGGCAGGATGGGGATACAGGGCCGTCTCAGCAGGTGGAAGGTGCTACAGCCAAGACAAGGGATGCAACTGTCCACAGACTGTGCTGAGCAGGGAGGAAGGCCTAGACCTTCCGAGACTGGAGACCAGCCAGCACCTCCCCCGGGACTGCTGTCTGCCTGCATTTCCCAGTCGCCTGCATTTCTTGGAGATGTGTGACCCTGAAGCTGTGCCCATCAGGAAAGTTTGGTTCAAGGACCAGACGTAAGACCAGAAAATTCCCAAACCATAAGAAGACCTATTAAAAGTGTTCCGACTCAGCATTTCAAACTCTCTGCAGGGTTTCCGTGTAAGCTCTATCAGGACATGTCAGGAGGGACGACTAAGATGTTCTTAGAGGAACAAATGTTTTTCTCATTTAGTCCAAACACATAAGTTCCGTGATGATTCATTCCCTTGTGGCTGCTGTAACAAAAGTATCACAAACCAGGTTGTTTAAAACGGCAGAAACTTATAGTCTCGCATTTCTGGAGACTGGAAGAAACCCGGTGTCAGCAGGGCACGGTCTCTGGAGGCCATAGGGGAGAATCTATCCTCTGCCGTGCCTCTTGGCTTCTGGTGTTCGCAGCCAGCCTGGCATGCCTTGGCAGGTGGACACTGCTCTCCCCTCTCTGCTTCTGTCATCGCATGGCCATTGTCTTCCCTCTGTGTGCACGTGGCTGTCCTCTTATCAGGACACCGGTCGTATGGGATCAGAACCCATCCTACTCCAGGATGACCTTGTCTCCAGTCTTCACATCAGCAACAACCCCGTTTCCAAATAAGATCACCTTCCAAGATTATGGAAAGGACCGTAGTTTTGGGAGAACACTGTTTAACCCTATACATGGTACTAGAAGCAGGCTTCCCTGGTGGCTCAGACAGTAAAGAATCTGCCTGTAATGAGGGAGACGATCCCTAGGTTGTTAAGATCCCCTGGAAAAAGAAATGGCAACCCACTCTAGTATTCTTGCCTGGAAAGTCCCATGGACCGAGGAGCCTGGTGAGCTCCAGTCCATAGGATCGCAGAGTCGGATATGACTGCGTGACTAACACTTAAAAACGTAAATGGCACTAGAAAACATTCTCTCTGAAATATGTGTATTATTTATCCATAACTTTAGTTAGGAAATATTCATAGTGTGCCTAGATCGCTCTGCTGTGGCCGGCATCCTCAATTTAGGTGCTGCATTTAGTAACTAGTGTCTTCCCCCAGCAAGACAGATGGATTTTTCCAGTCATAGCTCTAATCCATCCTGAACAACAGTCTATTTAATAACAGAACTGGTGTGTAAACACACCCTCGAGTACATAATAGTAGGTGAATTAGAAATGTTCACGGTGATGTCATAGACATGGGTGATTTACCTCATTAATTCCAAAAAATAATGTCCAGACTCTGTTATACTGTGTTCTGGATCAGTGGATAAGTTTCCAGGCAATCTTTAACTATGAATAGTGTTTAGCTTTTTGTTTATATATATATATATAGTTCTCTCTTCTATGCATGTTCACTCTAAAATCATAAGATTGGAAAAAGTGAGTCACCTAACACTTCTGTGGAGAGCTGTTACATAATATCTGATAAAATTTAATATACACACAATGCTTTATCAGCATTCTACTTCTAGAAATTTCTTACAGATATTCTCATGTGTTCTCATGACAAGATGGAGCCATGTTCAACCTAAATAGCAACAGAAGGAAACCATTTGCATTCTGTACCTAGTTTTGCAGCCTAACTTCACACTTACCATGATCAGAAAGCAGTTTTTCTAGTCACGACTTAACATCTTAGAGCAAAAAAACTTTATGTCCAAAATTTCAGGTCTTTAACTTATTTTTAATTGCTTCCAAAGAAACTCCCCCAAAGACCAGAAGATAGGCTTTAGTGTTCTGTTTTGTTTTGTTTTTAATTTAGTGACACTTGCATGCCACAGGCATTGTTTTCTCCTGTGAGGATATTCAACGGGGCCAATGGTAATACGCTTGTTTCTCTTGCCTGTTGGGTGCATGTGACTCGCCGTGGTGGTGGCGTCCAGAGGCCGGGAACCCCTCCTCTCCCATTCTCTCCTGTTTCCTTTTACAACAGCTCTGAGGCATGGTCTGTCTTTACCCTGAGAATATATGTGTTTATTCACTGTCAGCTGTCATAGCATTTAGAGTCAGCCTCGCTCTTAAGTTCAGAATACAGAGTGTTCTTTTTTTTTTTTCCTTAAAAATTTGCCAGCCTCCATTTTATTATTATTTTACTTTTTTGGCCACTCGGCATGTGGGATGTTAGTTCTCCAACCAGGGATTGAGCCCGGACCTCCTGTGTTGAAAAGGCAGTGTCTTAACAACTGAACCACCAGGAAAATCCCTACAGGGTATCCTTGTAGAATATAAGAATGTCAAGGTGTAAAAAGCTTTTGCACAGCAGGGTGAAAAGACAGCCCTCAGAATGGCAGAAAATAATAGCAAGTGAAACAACTGACAAAGGATTAAGTTCCAAAATATACAAGCAGCTCATACAATTTAATACCAGAAACACACACACACACACACACACACACACACACACGATCAAAAAGTGAGAAAAAGACTTAAACAGACATTTCTCCAAAGAAGACATACAGATGGCTAACAAACACATGAAAAGATGCTCAACATTGCTCATTATTAGAGAAATGCACATCAAAACAACAATGAGATATCACTGCATACCAGTCAGAATGGCCCTCATCAAAAAGTCTACAAACAACAAATGCTGGAAAGGGTGGGAAGAAAAGAGAGCCCTCCTGCATTGTTGGTGGGAATGTGAATTGATACAGCCACTGTGGAAGACAGTGTGGAGATTCCTTACGAAACTAGGAACAAAACCACCATATGACCCAGCAATCCCACTCCTAGGCACATAGCCTGAGGAAACCAAAACTGAAAGAGACACTTGTATCCCATTGTTCACTGCAGCATATTTACAACAGCTAGACTGTGGAAGCAACCTAGATGTCCATCAAGAGATGACTGGATAAAGAATGCACCATTGTGGTGCATATACACAATGGAATATTATTCAGCCATAAAAAGGAACTCATCTGAGTCGGTTCTAATGAGGTGGATGAACCTAGAACCGATTATACAGAGTGAAGTGAGTCAGAAAGAGAAAGATAAATATCATATTCTAACACATATATACAGAATCTAGAAAAATGGTACTGAAGAACTTATTTATAGGGCAACAGTGGAGAAACAGACATAGAGAACAGACTTATGGACACGGGGAGAGAGGAGAAGAGGGTGAGATGTGGAGAGAGTAACATGGAAACTTACATTACCATATGTAAAATAGCCAATGGGAATTTGTATTATGTCTCAGGGAATACAAACAGGGGCTCTGTATCAACCTAGAAAAGTGTGATGGAGAGGGAGATGGGAGGGAGGTTCAAGAGGGAGGAGATGTATGTAAACCTGCCGGAGTCCAGCTCCAGCAGCCAGGGATTCAACCTGAAGGTGTGAGCAGTGTCGGCGAGAAACTGAGGCAGGCTCTGCCTGCTTATT
Source organism: Madoqua kirkii (assembly GCA_006408675.1). Classification (NCBI taxonomy): domain Eukaryota; kingdom Metazoa; phylum Chordata; class Mammalia; order Artiodactyla; family Bovidae; genus Madoqua; species Madoqua kirkii. The sequence goes on from SJYC01059815.1 coordinate 15,785, forward strand.
TCAAGCTTATGATTCTCTTTTATACTTTTACAAAAGCAGTAGGTCAGAGGTTTGATATTTTTAGTTCCCATTGACCCAGATTTATTTTTCTCCAAAAATCACTGTTGCCCCTCAAAAGGAGTTCCTCCCTCAGCGATTCTCATATCTACTTTTTCTCCTGCGTCCTTGTGGATACACTGTAACTCATGCTAATGTCTGGGCTGCATACCACATTCCTCAGTTTAATTCTTATCTTTCTAAGTCCTGTTTGCCCCTAGTATCCTAAGCTCACCATTTCTTAGAAAGGGCTTCTAGCTAATCATATCTCTAAAGTCCCTAATTTCTATAAGCTATAGTAGAATATGCTAGCATTACAGCAATCCTTAAATCCTTAGCTTCCAACTATTTTAATTATTCCTAAGCCCTAAATTCAGCAAACTCCTTTGCCATGAACACTTTTCTCACAAATGGGCTTCAGATAGCAATCCCTCCCATGGCCTCAAGCTGCGGCCTGTGTGCTCACCCTGGAACATTCTTTTGTAAAAGTCCTTAAACAAATGTCAGTGATTAACTTTATGAATTATTCTTTGAGCACAGCTGCAGAAGGCTTTATGCCTGCTCATGCTCCTCTCAAAAACAATAAGCACCTTAATATTCTCTTCAGTGAACTCAGCCGAGGAAAGGAAAAGACAGGTCAGAATCACGAAGCCTAACTCCTTCGTTGCGGTCTGTGCCTGCGGAACAAAGGGAGGGGGTTTAGGGCTGTGCCTCTATTCTGTCAGTAATGCCTAATGCGGCTCCCGACAGAAACCTGTGGCTGATTCATGTTGAGGTTTGACAGAAAACAGCAAAATTCTGTAAAGCAATTATACTTCAATTAAAAGTTAATTAATTTTAAAAGAAAAGGAATGTCCAGGTGCAGATACAGGAAATCCCTGGAGAGCAAGGATGGGTTTCATAACCCCCAGTAAACTCGTCCCCTGAGTTTAGATTAGCCTCTGCCTGAGGCAGAACTTAGGCCCATCCCTGGACCTTTCTGTTTTGCATAAGAGCTTACTTACTAAGTACTAACTCTGGCTGCCCTCTCCCTGCAATAGAGGAATACACTGTCTCTGAGCACGTCCCGGGGGCTTAGACCTGGGGCGCCCAGAGCTGATTGCTTTCTGAGGGAGAATGGGAATGGCCGTTAGGAATTCAGGCCTGCGGTTATGGAAACAAGATGCTGAGAGCTGCAGGTAGGTGATTTTATAAAATCGTCAGAGGTGGCCGTTATGAGCCTCTTATGCCTGTGATGTCAGACAGTTCTTTATAGAAATCTTTTCTTTAAAAAGTATTACTAGGAAGCTGGGCTTCCCCAGTGGCTCAGGTGGTAAAGAATCCACTTGCAGTGCAGGAGACCTGGGTTCAGTCCCTCAGTTGGGAAGATCCCCTGAAGGAGGGCATGGCAACCTACTCCAATACTCTTGCCTGGAGAATCCCATGGACAGAAGAGTCTGGTGGGCTACATACAGTCCATGGGGTCACAGAGTCAGACACAACTGAGCGACTAAGCCCAGGAGTATGCCTACAAATGCTCTCTGTTTGGGGTTTGTGTCCCCCACCCCACCCCCTGCCTCCCCCTGGTCCATATACTGAGGTCCTAACTCCCAGTATCTCAGAATGTGACCTTACAATAGAAACAGGGTCATTGCAAATGGAGTCTGTCCAGGTGAGGTTACCCTGTAGGAGGTAGCCCCAGTCCGGTGTGACTGGTGTGCTTAGAAAGAGGAGGAGGTTTGGATCCAGACACAGCAGCGGGGAGAGGACCAGGTGAAGACGAAGGCAGCGATCTGGCGATGCTGAAACAAGCCAGAGACCGTCAGGGCTGGCCAGCAACCCACTAGAAGCTGGGGGACAAGTCCCTCACAGACTCGCCCTTCACAGCCTTGCAGGAACAGCTCCGCCTTGCAGCCAGAACTGCGAGAGGATAACGTTTCCGCTGCTCTAAGCCTCTCTGTTCACGAAATGAACAGAAGTGCTCCTAGGGGCATTAACTAAGGACTGCCAGCCTCAGCCCTGATCTGGGGGCCCCCTCAGTTCAGGGAAGGCAGAGACAGCTTCAAGAAAGGTGAAGATCTGGCCATCAGATTCATGGAGGACCAGGCCCAACCACTGGGTGGCAAAAGCTGCCCCGAGGTAGCTTGCTGCATCCACACACAGGAAGACGCGCCCCCTGCCTCCCGGTGCCCAGCAAAAGGGCGACACTGCAGCAGCAGGCTGATGAGGGCAGCGTGGCCGTGAGGGGGCCCTATGGCCCAGGAGCCAGTGCCTGGCTGCAGCCAGATGGCTTCCTGTGGCTTCGTATGCCATGTCTGTCTGCTTGGGGGTGGGGAAGGGCCGCATAGCCCCAGTCCGGTGTGACTGGTGTGCTTAGAAAGAGGAGGAGGTTTGGATCCAGACACAGCAGCGGGGAGAGGACCAGGTGAAGACGAAGGCAGCGATCTGGCGATGCTGAAACAAGCCAGAGACCGTCAGGGCTGGCCAGCAACCCACTAGAAGCTGGGGGACAAGTCCCTCACAGACTCGCCCTTCACAGCCTTGCAGGAACAGCTCCGCCTTGCAGCCAGAACTGCGAGAGGATAACGTTTCCGCTGCTCTAAGCCTCTCTGTTCACGAAATGAACAGAAGTGCTCCTAGGGGCATTAACTAAGGACTGCCAGCCTCAGCCCTGATCTGGGGGCCCCCTCAGTTCAGGGAAGGCAGAGACAGCTTCAAGAAAGGTGAAGATCTGGCCATCAGATTCATGGAGGACCAGGCCCAACCACTGGGTGGCAAAAGCTGCCCCGAGGTAGCTTGCTGCATCCACACACAGGAAGACGCGCCCCCTGCCTCCCGGTGCCCAGCAAAAGGGCGACACTGCAGCAGCAGGCTGATGAGGGCAGCGTGGCCGTGAGGGGGCCCTATGGCCCAGGAGCCAGTGCCTGGCTGCAGCCAGATGGCTTCCTGTGGCTTCGTATGCCATGTCTGTCTGCTTGGGGGTGGGGAAGGGCCGCTGGACAGAGAGCCCCATGCCTTTCTAGTCGGGCAACAAGGTCTCCAGTGCCCAAGATGTCTGGTCCCTGCCCTGGGATCTTGGCCAGAGTCACTTCATAAAACCTCCACCATCCCATTAGCACTGGTTTTCCCGCATTCCTCAAGCAGCTCCAGGTTGTTAGAGTTTAGTGGACATTCCCGATTCTCAAAGGCCTGATAACGCTTTTGCTTTTCCTGGCAGGACAGCCAGGAACTTGATTAAATGGCTTTCTGGAAACCACACATCAGCCTGTTGGATGTCTGGTGGTGGTGGTTTAGTCTCTCAGTCATGTTCGACTCTTTGCAGCCCTGCCAGGCTCCTCTGTCCATGGGGATTCTCCAGGCAAGAATACAGGAGTGGGTTGCCATTCCCTTCTCCAGGGGATCTGGAAGGCCCAGGGATCGAACCTGGGTCTCCTGCACTGCAGGTGGCTTATGCGCCTGTTTGTCAATGTAGCGGGGGAAGAATAGGTTCTCTCAGTGGGGATGAAGGGAGTTGTGGGAAACAGGCTGTTTCTATAAAAACAAGTCCAGACGGGCAGAGCTAGTACCCCCAGGGGTATAGGCTGTGCTCTGCCCAGAGGCCCCAGAGCAGGCCCAGGCTGGAAGGCAGTACCTGGGGCCACTGAGCCATTTTCCCTTAAGCTGTGCCCCTGGGCAAGATCCGGCCAGAAAGATCACAGTTTTCCAAACTGCACAAAACTGCCCTGTGGACAAGCAGGGACCCTGAGGTGGGGGAATGTGGCAAGACATTCCTGGAAGGAAAAAAAAACCTCAGGACAGGAAGAGCCCCTCCGGAAAACAAGGGCCTTGGGTGATAGATGCAGACTGTCTGCTTTGAAACAAGCCTGACTCTGGTGGCAAAAGCCCACTGAAGGAAGGAAAAAGCCCTTTGGCTTCTTGATCAAAGTTGATCGATTTGGTCGAAAAAAAAATCAATGCCGGCGTGACTTTTCCCCCTTGCTTCGCCACCAAGCCTCAGTTCAGTTCATTCTGTCAGTCATGTCCAGCTCTTTGCGACCCCATGAATTGTAGCACGCCAGGCCTCCCTGTCCATCACCAACTCCCGGAGTCTACTCAAACTCATGTCCATCGCGTCGGTGATGCCATCCAACCATCTCATCCTCTGTCATCTGCAGCTGCAATTACACCTGATGCATCTCTTGCCAGGCTGTTTTTGAAGTCACTGAATCTGTATTTTCTCAAAAAAAAAAAAAAAAAGGGAGGGGGCAATCACATGATACGTGAGGCTCTGAAACTCTTTTCAGAAGTCAGAACAGCTCACTGTGTCCAGAGTGGTTGTAAAAAGACTAAAAGGACCTAAGGGAGGAGAGAGGGGTGGGACGGGGAGGCGCTAACTGCCCTAACGCTGTGGGGAGCCATGCAGGAGCCGGGAGAGGAGGAGGCAGGGGGCCTGGCTCCACTGCTGGGGTGAAGGGCGGAGTCAGGTCCCCAGCAGAGGCCAGGCCATGCAGGAGGCAGAGCCTGAGAGGTTTGAGGGAGGTCCTGAGAGCCTCTACCCTGGACACTCAGGTCAGTGGGGAGGACAGGAGATGGGGAAGGCGAGGCAAGGCATCTGCTGGTCACCGTCGTCCTGGTAAATAGAGGATGGAGCTTAGAAACAGGGAATGAAGAGCCAAGGCCAGACTCACATCATAGGAGCTGATCACCTGGATGGGAGCGCTGCCTAGTGCCTGACGGCGCGCCAGTCCCCTCCTGCGATGCTGGGCAATGAGTGAGTGGCCTCCAAACTGTATCCCGAGAGGGCTTGCTACTGTGCAGGCCGCCGTCTCCACCCTCGGAGTTTCTGATTCCACGTGTCTGCCATGTACCCAAGAAGTTGCATTTCCATTGAATTCCCAGAAGCTGCTGCTAGTGGTGGTGGTCTAGGGCCCACCCTTTGAGAACTGCTGCACTGGAGAGTTTTTAAATGTTCTTTTAACCCCCGCAGCCACTCACGTGGTCACAGGCTATTCTGCTACCCGTTTGAGAGCAGCTTGATTGAAAGTCCGTGCTTGCCAGCGGCTTGTATTTGAGAAGTCTGACTTTCCTCTGTCCACAACTTCCTCATCCCACAACCTAATTCCCCCCAGTGACCTCATAAGGACCTTCTGATTTGATCAATGACAGCGCCCCTGGAGGGGATGGCCTCTTTCTTCAAGGGCCACCTCTCTCCCCTGCCAGGGCTCCCCTGGCAGTCTTGTCCATATTTTCAAGTCAGTCCATGCAGACATCCACCTGCACTACCCAGATGTTTTCCTGGGATGCAATGAATAACAAACTTCATTAATGTAGGTTCAGTCTTATCAACCAACTGGCAAAGAAAGTGTTAGCACTTCTAGATGAAGGAATGGAGAGTCCAGTGGTTGAGGGCTTTGACCAGGTCCTCGTGGCTGGGAGGAACATCTCCAAGCTGATTTCAAAGCCCCGTGTCCTTCCACCAACTGGCTGCAGAGCCAATGCTGTAAGAGGAGTTCTCGCCTCAGCTCCAAAGCTGCTTCTGCCAGGAGTGAGGCCAAGTGTGTTCTAGCAGGACCATTGCGTTCGCTGGGGTCTCATGTGACTGATTTGGGGAGGCATATACATAGCCTACAAGAGCCATCATCAAGGAAACTCGTTTTACTCTTGGTTTACAGAACCAATTTCAGACACCCTTATTCCTAACAGCAGTGCTGTAAGGCAGCAGTCCCACTTTAGAGACGGGTAATGAAGAGTCAGGGACTCGCAGAAGCAGGGTGACAATATACAGCCTTGAACTGATGCTTTTGAACTGTGGTGTTGAAGAAGACTCTTGAGAGTCCCTTGGACAGCAAGGAGATCCAACCAGTTCATCCTAAAGAAAATCAGCCCTCAATATTCATTGAAAGGACTGATGCTGAAGCTGAAACTCCAATACTTTGGCCACCTGATGTGAAGAAGTGACTCATTTGAAAAGACCCTGATGCTGGGGAAGACTGAAGGCAGGAGAGGGGGATGACAGAGGATGAGATGGTGGGATGACAGAGGATGAGATGGTGGGATGGCATCACTGACTCAATGGATATGAGTCTGAGTGAACTCCAGGAGTTGGTGATGGACACGGAGGCCTGGCGTGCTGCAGTCCATGGGATCGCAAATAGTTGGACATGACTGAGCAACTGAACTGAACTGAACCTGCAGAAACTAACTGAGCAATTAATTACAGATTCTGCCAGATTCCATTAAGAAGGCAGGTGCCACATTCAGACTCCTAAGCCTCAGATAGAAAATGTTGCTTAAGGAAAAAAAAATGATAAAAAGGAAATTTTGCCAACAAATGAAACGTGTTAGGAAGTTTGAGTCTTTAGATCTATGTAGTGATGAAACTCGGGTCTCCTGTATTGCAGGCAGATTCTTTACCATCTGAACCACCAGCTGCTAAGTCACTTCAGTCGTGACCGACTCTATGCAACCCCATAGACGGCGGCCCACCAGGCTCCTCTGTCCCTGGGATTCTCCAGGCAAGAACACTGGAGTGGGTTGCCATTTTCTTCTCCAATGCATGAAAGTAAAAGTGAAGTCGCTCAGTCGTGTCCGACCCTCAGCGATCCCATGGACTGCAGCCTACCAGGCTCCTCCATCCATGGGATTTTTGAGGCAAGAGTACTGGAGTGGGTTGCCATTGCCTTCTCCGCTGAACCACCAGGGAAGCCCCCAAAAGTGAAGGTGTTAGTCACTCAGTTGTGTCTGATTCTCTGAGAGTCACCAGGCTCCTCTGTCCATGGGATTCTCCAGGCAAGAAGACTGGAGTGGGTAGCCATTCCCTTCTCCAGGGGATCTTCCCAATTCAGGTCTCCTTCATTGCAGCCAGGCAGATTCTTCACCATCTGCACCACTAGGGAAGCCCATGTGAACAGTGATGATACCTACATCTGCAGAGCTTGAGACAAACCCATGTGTATGAGTTTCTTATGGCTGCTGTAACCAATCGCCACAAACTTAGTGGGTTAAAACAACACAAATTTATTGTCTTAGAGCTCGGGAGGTCAGAAGTCTGACATGGGGTAAAATCAAGGTATGGGCAGCCTTCTTTGTTTCCTTGTCCTTTCAGCTTCTAGAGGTCACCGCTTTCCCTGGCTTGTGGTGGCCTTCCAGCAGGTGGCTATCGTCCCAACCTCTGCCTCTGTCTTCATATCTCCTCCTTTGACTCTTTTAAAGACCCTTTTGATTACACTGGAGCTCTCAGATGATCCCGGATAAATGCCTGCCCCCGAGGTCTTTGGCTGAATCACTCCTGCCAGGTTCCTTTTGCTGTGGCAGGAAACACATCCACATGACCCTAGGGATCAGGAATGTGGACATCTTTGTGGGACCAAAGTTCTGCCTCCCACACCATGCAACTTCAGAAATGTCATCCTCAATAAATCATGCAGTGCTTAACCTTTCCCTTGATTGCCCTCTCAGCGATGATAGGGAACACTCTCCTCTGCCTGCAGGAGCAAGCTTCTCTCTATACCCCGCAAAGATGCCTCATCCCCTCCTTTCCCAAGTCTGCATCCTAGAAAAGCACCCTTTACACCCATCGTGTTAATGAGAGAGTTACTAGTTTCTAAGTAATAAAACAGTCTATTTAGGATTTCCATCCCAAAATGGTTCAAAATGTGGAACATGCTTCGTTAGGTACTCGGCTATAGTGACCTTCATGGCAAGGTTCCATTAATCAGGAAGCAGCCATGTGTCTTTCTTGGTTTTTCCTGCTGTCCCCAAAAGTCAGCGATCATAGAAGTTTATGATGTGCATTTATTTTACAAATTCTGTAGCCAAAAGAGAGCGAAGCGCACTGGGAGGCTCAGGATAACAGCAAGGGCCGGCGCTGAGTCCACAGGAGCTGTGTGCCTGGGGTGAGCCCTTCACTCTGATCTGCAATTAAAACCAAGTGGCCCATGAGGGATTCGAGAACATCAGACCACTCGAATACGCCAATGAGATTTACCGTCAGAATATCAGTGATAGACTCAACTATACCAAAGTCAACAGAATCTGGCGACAGTTGAAATTTGAGTTCAAGTGCTTGAGCACTTGAGCTTCCTCAGACAGCAGCCCTGAGAGGTGTATTAATTAAGTCTAACTGCAGTGTTGTATCCATCCGTTATATCTGAATTCTATGAAAGAAGAGCTTAGCAACCTCTGCTGCTGCTGCTGCGTCGCTTCAGTCGTGTCCGACTAAATAGTGACCTTCATGGCAAGGTTCCATTAATCAGGAAGCAGCCATGTGTCTTTCTTGGTTTTTCCTGCTGTCCCCAAAAGTCAGCGATCATAGAAGTTTATGATGTGCATTTATTTTACCAAATTCTGTAGCCAAAAGAGAGCGAAGCGCACTGGGAGGCTCAGGATAACAGCAAGGGCCGGCGCTGAGTCCACAGGAGCTGTGTGCCTGGGGTGAGCCCTTCACTCTGATCTGCAATTAAAACCAAGTGGCCCATGAGGGATTCGAGAACATCAGACCACTCGAATACGCCAATGAGATTTACCGTCAGAATATCAGTGATAGACTCAACTATACCAAAGTCAACAGAATCTGGCGACAGTTGAAATTTGAGTTCAAGTGCTTGAGCACTTGAGCTTCCTCAGACAGCAGCCCTGAGAGGTGTATTAATTAAGTCTAACTGCAGTGTTGTATCCATCCGTTATATCTGAATTCTATGAAAGAAGAGCTTAGCAACCTCTGCTGCTGCTGCTGCGTCGCTTCAGTCGTGTCCGACTATGTGTGACCCCATAGACAGAAGCCCACCAGGCTCCCCCATCCCTGGGATTCTCCAAGCAAGAACACTGGAGTGGGTTGCCGTTTCCTTCTCCAATGCAGGAAAGTGAAAAGTGAAAGTGAAGTCTCTCAGTTGTGTCCAACTCTTAGCGACCCCATGGACTGCAGCCTACCAGGCTCCTCCATCCATAGGATTTTCCAGGCAAGAGTACTAGAGTGGGGCGCCAGAGCCTTCTCCATAGCAACCTCTACCCCACAGCAATAAAAGTGGTTCCTTGGAACACACAGCTTTCAGAAAATAAAAGGTATCCTGAGTGACGACTGGGTACTCAGTCTCAGATTTTCACCTGAGTGAGTGTAGCAATTTTGTTTTCCATAACATAGTTTGGGTGTGATGATTGTTGTAACAAAGTCTAGCGTTTCTTTTCTGTAACCCTATTCATGTGAACTAAACAAAACCTTTGCCAGTGTTAAGTCACTCAATCGTGTCTGACTCTTTGGGACCCCATGGACTATGCAGTCCATAGAATTCTCCAGGCCAGAATACTGGAGTGGGTAGCCATTCCCTTCTCCAGGGGATCTTCCAAACCCAGAAGATCGGACCCAGGTATCCTGCATTGTAGGCAAATTTTTTACCAGCTGAGCCCCAGGGAAGTAAAGTCGCTCAGTCATATCTGACTCTTTGTGACCCCGTGGACTATAGCCCACCAGGCTCCTCAGTCCATGGGATCCTCCAGGCAAGAATACTGGAGTGGGTTGCCATTTCCTTCTCCAGGAGATCTTCCCGATCCAGGGATCAAACCCAGGTCTCCCACATTGCAGGCAGGCAATTTAACCTCTGAGCCCCAGGGAAGCCCATGCTAAATAATGTTCAGCCAAAAGTTTACAGGTGCTAACCTGACTCAGCAAAGTCTTCCCTGCAGACCAACATTTATAAGAAATGTGTGAACGCCATGACTGGAGCAAAGCTCCAGACTCTCTGTCATCTGGGTGTTCACACCCTCCTGCTTTTCTCTAGAAGGCCCATCACAAGAACCAACCTGACCTCTGGGGTGGACGAACCTTGTGACTTTGTTTGGTCTTTGGGATGCACTGGTAAGGCCACATTATCTGAAGTCTTAAGTAGGCAGAGCATCGTACGACCCTACCAGGTCCTCAGGAAGACAAACGAGCAGGCTTCAAATACAGCCAACAGGCTTGTCCTGTGGAGCTCTGCAAAAGCGTCTTCCTGGGAGGTCCTTTGATTTCACAGCAGAGTGGGCCTCTCCCCACTCTGGTGATGAAACACGGCAGCATGTAGTCTGGGGGTGAAACATGGTTTGTTTATCCCCCAGGCTCCCATCAGGAAACAGTGGGCATACTCAGAAAGACATTTAGATGGGCATGGGGGCCAGGGCTCCCTAAGTAACGGGTGGTACCCAGAGTGGTGGCCTTACGTTGCCACTGGTAGGAAGTGGTACAGAGCCAGGACAGAAACCTCGAAGGAGAGTCGTGGGGAGAGAGAGGACCCGCATCGGGGGCGGAGCAGCTGGCCCTTGAGGACTCAGCTGTCTGAAATGGCCAGAGAGGAAAATGCCCGACCCTCTGATCTGCCACCGCTCCCCTGGGGCCAAACCACGTGGGGACTGGGAAGACATGGGGGCACTGGGGTTCACCAGAGGGGCTAATGGAACTTTGCAGTGAGGCAGCCAGGATGTGAGCACAGCCCTTGAGGACCGGAGCGGCTGGTTCTTCAGGCTACGTATTCACTCGGCAGACATTTGGTTTCCAGCCTGTGAAAAGCACCATGTGAGGGGCCGAGGATGCTGTAATAGTAGCAGCTTCCCCTGGAGGAAGCATCCAGCCCAGGGCCGGGCCTTCCCCCATGGACTCTCATAGCCAACCTAGGAGGTGGGTGGGATTCCCGTCACCTGATAGGCAGGCTGCGAGCAGAGGAGGTGGGCTTGCCCAGGGGTGCAGGGGGATGGGGTCAGCAACAAGACTAGGATCCCATTCCCATCCGACCTCATGCCCTACTCCTCACGTGTTGCCCCGGAGAACAGCCCCTTCCTATAAGAAAGTCTAACTGGGGAGAAAGCCAGTCCATCAGCAGTGAAGAATCTCCTTCCAGAACTTTGATCTCTCCCACCGTGAGAACAAGGACTAAGGCAGCATCACTGCTCTTAAGTGAAAGTAAAGTCACTCAGTCGTGTCCGACTCTTTGCAGCCCCATGGACTGTAGCCCACCAGGCTTCTCTATCCATGGGATTTTCCAGGCAAGAATACCGGAGTGCGTTGCCTTTTCCTTCTCCAGGGTATCTTCTCGATCCAGGGATTGAACCCAGGTCTCCCGAATTGCAGGCAGGTGCTTTGCCCTCTGAGCCACCAGGGGCTCTTAAGTGGGAAGGTGTCTAATGTGAGGCAGGGGAAGTATAGTTTCCCACAGCCCAGAGGGACAGTTTCAGGAAGCAAGACCTCCTCTTTACGAGATGAGGGGTGGTGGCCTGGAAGACCATGTGGTCCAGGCCGAGAAGGGGGTTCCTCAGACAGAGTTGCAGTTGTGTCTTATGGGATGGGGCCCCAGATGAGCACAGGATGAAAACACAAGGCAGCCAGTCGGAGAGGAAGGGCCTGGAACAGGGAAGGTGTAAGAGCTTGCAGTGGGGCCGTTGGGGAGACACCAGCGAGTTGTTCAGCCTCTGTATCCAGTTCTCCACCCTCTGCCTCAGACACGGGCCCAGGAGCGTCCTGAGGTGCCCAGGGCCGGGATAAAATTTAGGTACTCAAATCAGGCAGGCAACTTGACCTGAGTCTGCATGTGGTTCGCAGGGGACCATCCCCAGACCAGCAGCACTCACTGACATGCCCTTGGACTTTGTTAGAAATGCAAGCTCGGGGGACCTACTCCTCCTTGTTAGAAATGCAACCTGTGACGGATTCATGTTGATGTATGTCAAAACCAACACAATATTGTAAAGTAAAATAATAATAATAATAATAATAAATTTTTTAAAATATAGAAAAAAAAAGATAAAACACAAAGCAAAAAAAGAAAGAAATGCAACCTACTCCTCAGGCCTCCAGAGACAGCAACTCTGGGCATGGGATCCAGAAACTGCTCTCTCAAGCCCTAGGGTTGCTTCTGAGGCAGGCTCCTGTTTGAGAACCTCTACTCATGGGCTTGCCAGGTGGCGCAGTGGTAAAGAATCCACCTGCCAAGGCAGGAGACACGGGCGATGTGGGTTCAATCCCTGACTGGGAGATCCCCTGGAGTAGGAAATGGAAACCCATTCTAGTATTCTTGCTGGGAAAATTCTATGGACAGAGGAGTCTGGCAGGCTACAGTCCATGGGGTCGTGAAGAGTTGGATATGACAGACAGACAGACACACAGACACACACACAGAGCTGTGGAGTCATGGAGCCATTAAGTCTGAGGATCATGACTATAAGGAACTCGAAGCTGTGGACAGTGGGGCTGGGGTGAGGGGGT
>SJYC01059816.1:0-27213 GCA_006408675.1 Madoqua kirkii
GGGGTGGGGGGTGGAGAAGGGTGGGTCCCCAGGGACAGAGGCCTGTGAAATAGCGAGGGACAGCCCCTGATAAATAGGGGCCTAGGTGTGCGGGGGCAGGGGGCAGTGCAGGAGACACTGCTGTTGGCTCGCTCAGTCCTGTCTGACTCTGTGACCCTGTGGACCACAGCATGCCAGGCAGGAGATACAAGGACTCAGGCAAGACTCCGGGTGAGCTCTGGTCACAGTTTGGGGAGACAGTAGGGTAGGGGCAGGGGGAGGAGGGGTGCAGCTAAGGTGGAGGCTGTCCATGGCACCGCATTGGTGCCAGCTCACTTGGATCCTCACCCATTTTCTTCTAAGTCCCTCTTCTGATGCTAAGCCCCTGCTGGGCAGCGGGTGCTGGAAAAGACACTGGGGATAAGGGGCTGGAGACCCCGTGATTCTTCCGGCAGCGGGAAGGCCACAGTGGAGACTGTCGGTTATTGCCCACTGGTTATGCAGGGAGGTCGGAGGTAGCTTCGCTGTCTCAAGGTCGGGGCTGTGGGTGTGCGGACAGGGAGGTGGGGTGGGTGTCTGGGAGCCTGTGTGCCTGGGGAGCTGGGTGGGAAGAAAGGCATTTTTAAATTAAACCTTCCTTTTAGACAGAATGCTATTGCACACTTAACAGCATTCTGTCTAAGGAACAATGTTTAATTGCACACTTAACAGGGCTTCCCTTGTGGCTCAGCTGGTAAAGAAACCATCTGCCATGTGGAGACCTGGGTTGGGAAGATCCCCTGAAGAAGGGAAAGGCTACCCACTCCAGTACTCTGGCCTGGAGAATTCCATGGACAGTCCATGGGGTCGCAAAGAGTCAGATGCAACTGAGCAAGTTTCTCACACACACACACACACGCTTAACAGACCACAGCCTAATGTAAGAGGAAAGGCGGCTGGGGAGCCGGCCGGAGATGGGATCGTCACCACATGTCAGGTGCGTGTCCGCATTTTCTATCTCTGTTTTCTCACTCTCACCCAAATCCCCTGGCCTCATGAGACCGTGAAGGACATTCCAAAAGTTGGGGGTCTTATCCCCAGGGCACTGGGCAGCCTTTGAAGCCTCTCAAGGAGGAAACGGTTGCAGCAGATCCTCTGAGTCTCTGCTTCTCCATCCTGACCACTCATTTGCCCTGATGAGGAGCTGATGAAAAGAACACACAGCTACCGGCCCAGCCCCGCTCAGCAAAGAGGCCAGGGCCCAGGCCTGGAGCGCGAACAGGGCCGAGCGCCGGGGACAACACCCCCCAGCAGCCCGGCCGGCTGGAGGGGCTGAGCTCAGACTCAGCAAAAAGCGCTCGGCACACAGCTACCGGCCCAGCCCCGCTCAGCAAAGAGGCCAGGGCCCAGGCCTGGAGCGCGAACAGGGCCGAGCGCCGGGGACAACACCCCCCAGCAGCCCGGCCGGCTGGAGGGGCTGAGCTCAGACTCAGCAAAAAGCGCTCGGCATACTCGCCTCTAACTGTGGCGTTTTGTTTTCTTTCAGGAATGTCCGTGCCGAAGGTGAGTCTCCTTCCTCCTTCCCCATGTGGCTTCATGATGTCAGCTGTAAGCTTTACAACCTGTTTTGCCCCTCGTTGTCCACAGCTGTGCCCCATTCACTTAACGTGCATCTAGCATCCACCAGGGGACCATCCGGAGTCCCTGTGTGGCCTTTTCTTCTCTTTAGAAACTTCTGTGTACAGGCATTCCTCATGTTATCATGCCTCGCAGAAACTGTGTTTTTGGTTTGTGGCAACCCTGTGTTGTCAGGTGAGGGTTAACATTTTTCAGCAATAAGGCATTTTAAAATTAAACATTGTTTTTTAGACATAATGCTATTGCGCACTTAACAGACCACAGCGTAGTGTAGACGTGACTTTCGAGTGCACCGTAAAACCCAGAACTTGTGTGACTTGTTTTATCACAGTTATTGTTTTACTGCGGTGGTCTGGAACCAAACCCGCTGTATCTGTGAGGTCTGCCTAACAATAAAGCTGTAAAACAGGAAAAACCTTCATTTTGTTGTTGTCGCTACGTAGAGTGTAAGGGAATAAAAAATTCTTAATCCTGGATCCCACCTCTGGAGGGTCTGCGGTAAGTTACTAAATACACACCAGCTGCTTTCTGCTATCCATCCTCATTGATGATGCTGGACCAGGGAGGAGCTTGTTTCCAGTCCAGGCTGTTTTCTCTTTGTCAGAGCTGCTTCGGTTACCCCTTGAGCATCTTCTTCATCGTGGTACCTGATCCTGTACTTCCAACGTTTCCTGGGATGGAACGACAACCTGGGCACCGCCATCTATCACACGTTCGTCGCCCTGTGCTACCTGACGCCCATCCTCGGAGCTCTCATCGCCGACTCCTGGCTGGGGAAGTTCAAGTGAGTCTTGGCAGCTCTCTTGTTAATGAGCACGCCAACAAGTAATGAAGAAAAGCCTTGAGAGTTGGCATGGTGGGCTCAGGGCATGAAGAATTAGGGAACGTAAAAAACTCTGGGGAGAGGGTCCTAGGCCCCATTTCTGCTCGTCTTCGTACGGCCAGAGCTCAGCAGCGGCCTGGCGTTCAGCAGGGTGGATGCGAGTAGCGTCGGTAGGATTTGGGCCTCCTGTCTCATATTGAAATAGCAGCAGGAACATCGTCTGTTAATGATGCATGAGGAATTAAGGGCTGGGAGAACAAAGAAGCTCCCTAAAAACATCCAGCAGCTGAAAGTCTCAAACTGCTAAACGGTGGGGCGTGGAGTGCTCCGCCAGTCATGCAGGGAGAGGTCCAAGAGCACCCTCAGTGGTGGTGGGGTGGGGGTGGTCCTCGGGAATTTTCCTTGGACTTAACACAGAAAGAAATAAAGGTTCTTCCAGCTGAAATGCGTGATGTGGGCGGGCAGGAATATTCACCATCTCAAAATAAGTCAGTATCATTCAAAATTAACCAATGGACCACTCCTGCCCAAGTGTTGTTACTAGATACAGGATCATGCTCTCTCACTGTTCAGAGATGCAGGTCGTCCTTTTGATAGCTAGACATTGAGTCTTTCACATAGTTCAAAGAGAAAACAGGTCTTCCTTCTCCCCAGGCTCCTCCAGCCACAACTGTGTTCAGTGCCTACATGCTGGGGGCCAAATTCTTCAGCAGGCTGCCTTTCAAAGGGGTATCCGGTTATTGTCCCAATTTGAGGAGCAAGGAGATTCGTGACCGGGCTTTTGAAAATTGGAAGCAGAGGCCTTTTTGCGCTGGTGTCGGTAGTGGACGGTCCTTGTGCAATTGACTTGGATTCTCTTGACCTCTTTTAACACAGGACGATCGTGTCGCTGTCCATTGTCTACACCATTGGGCAGGTCGTCATTGCTGTGAGCTCGATTAATGACCTCACGGACTTCAACCATGATGGAACCCCGAACAATATTTCTGTGCACGTGTGAGTTGATGTTAACTGTGGCCCTAATCCCTACTAGTTGCTTGTCTGGTGCTCTGGTTTTTTTTTTTTTTTTAAATTTTTAAATTGAAATGTAGTTGATTTGCAGTGCTATGTTTCTGATTCACAGCAAAAGTGATTCCATTATATATACATATTCTGTTTCATATTTTTTCATTATGGTTTATTACAAGATATCAAACACAGTTCCTACATAGTAGGACTTTGTTGTTTATCTGTTTTATATATAGTAGTTTGTATCTGCCAATCCCAAACTCCTATTTTATCCCTTCTCCCTTTACTGCTCTAATTTGTAATCATTTTCCTTGAAACTTTGGGCTTCCCAGCTGGCACTAGTGGTAAAGAACCCATCTGAAAATGCAGGAGACATTAGAGATGTGTGTTTGATCCCTGAGTCAGGCAGATTCCCAAGTTGATTTGCAGTGCTATGTTTCTGATTCACAGCAAAAGTGATTCCATTATATATACATATTCTGTTTCATATTTTTTCATTATGGTTTATTACAAGATATCAAACACAGTTCCTACATAGTAGGACTTTGTTGTTTATCTGTTTTATATATAGTAGTTTGTATCTGCCAATCCCAAACTCCTATTTTATCCCTTCTCCCTTTACTGCTCTAATTTGTAATCATTTTCCTTGAAACTTTGGGCTTCCCAGCTGGCACTAGTGGTAAAGAACCCATCTGAAAATGCAGGAGACATTAGAGATGTGTGTTTGATCCCTGAGTCAGGCAGATTCCCGGAGGAGGGCATGGCAGCCCACTCCAGTATTCTTGCCTGGAGAATCCCATGGATAGAGGAGCCTGGTGGGCTACAGTCCATGGGGTTGCAAAGAGAGTTGACTGAAGGAACTTAGCACACAGCATACTTGAAACTTCATCGTAAGTGGAAGGGAGACTTTCCTTCCTCATCAACGTAGAGAGAGGTGTTTAACTGACTCAGAGTTGGGTCTTCAGGACCTAACTGTCCTAACCGTCGTCTGGAGTCACTGCTCACTTGGAGGCTGGGCGTCTTGGGCGCACCTCTCATGAGTCACAGTCAGCACACAGGGTCTTTGTGTTCATCTCTATCTTCCCTGGAGGGACATTGACCACATGGACCCTGATCCTCGGTCTCCCCAGGTCTCCTCAAGACTCTGTACCTTCAATTTTCAGTCTTGTACCACATCTCTACTCATTTTTCAGTAATTCAGTTTGTTCCAGTCTGACGTTCTGCTTTCTTGATGAAAAGTACTATTGGCACCAGCTCTCCTATGAGATGAGTTTTCCTTCACAGCAGTCTGGCCTAGCAGACAAATTGTAAAGATTTATTTCACTTCCTGGTCTTTCGCTTCAGTTCCTGGATCTATAGTAAACCATCTAATGGGTTAGGAAAATACCATTGAAATTCAAATTAGTATCTGCAGTATCTTGTGTTTCTGGTTTGTTGGTTAATCAGATTGCATTCCAGACTAGTCCCTGGATGTGGTATGCATGGTCCCCCCAGGGTACCGTGTTGGTAGGGGGCAGTAGGTATAAACTCAGCCCACAGCTCAGACTCCCAGGGTCTGTTTCCCACAGACGAGCTGTAAGACCTGGGCCAACTTATCTGCTCCATGCCCCAGTTTTCTAATCTACAACGTCAGTTAAGAACGTGTACTTTGGTGCCAGGCTGTATGGGTTCAAGTTCTGTCTGGGCCTCATGCTTATTGTATGATCTTCAGCAAGTTTTTCAACTCTGTGCCCAGGTGTCCTCATTTGTAATAATACCTGCCTGTGTATTAATCCAGGTGGAGAACCCAGAACACTGCCTGGTAAGCATAGTTACATAAAAAAGCATTTGCTAAGTCGCTTCAGTCGTGTCCAACTCTGAACCCCATAGATGGCAGCCCACCAGGCTCTGCCATCCCTAGGATTCTCCAGGCAGGAACACCGGAGTGGGTTGCCATTTCCTTCTCCAATGAGTGAATGTGAAAAGTGAAAGTGAAGTTGCTCAGTCGTGTCCGACTCTTCACGACCCCATGGACTGCAGCCCACCAGGCTCCTCCGTCCATGAGATTTTCCAGGCAAGAGTACTAGAGTGGGCTGCCATTGCCTTCTCCATGAGAAACCACAGTGACTTATTTTATTTTGTGAGGTTAGTACTGAAACTCTGCTGAGAGTGGAGGGTATATAATATTCAACTGGCTATGTTTTTGTTGTCCTTTAAAATGCTTAGAGTGACACCACCAAAGACAAGTTGTTTTAAGAGGTAAATAGGCTGAAAGAGATGTTAATCCAGGAAGATAGACATGGTTTTAAAAAAAAGACTTTTTTTAATTTTTAAAAAATTCTTGCTATGTGAAGTATTGCCCTTGACTTTATCTGTTTCATAAAATATGTTTAGCATTTTAAAGCAGTATTAACAACCAAGAAAATATGGAATAAGCGTTTATAAAATCTGAAATTTGTAGTGAGTGCAGGCTCAGTCAATTCAATTGTGTCTGACTCTTCACAGCTCCATGGACTGTAGCCCACAGGCTCTTCTGTCCCTGGGATTCTCTAGGCACAATACTGGAGTGGGTTGCCATTCCCTCCTCCAGGGAATTTTCGCAACCAAGGGATCGAACCCACGTCTCTTATGTCTCCTGCATTGACAGATGGGGTCTTTACCACTAGCACCACCTGGGAAGCTCAAAATTTGTAGCAACCTATTGTAAATCTAACAAAACTAAAAATGAGGTTTGGTAGATCCTATGAGTTATTTTCTTCAGTTCAGGAGGTAAAACACAAGTAACTTGAAAAAAACAAAAGTAAAATTTAAAGATAATATTTAATCCCTTTTATTATGATGATCTCATTATAAAAAAGTTATAAACCTTTTGCTCTACTTTTTTCCAGTCTTCTGTATTTTATAAACAAGTTAAAATTCTACTACATAAACTGCTATTCTGCTTTGCAATTAAATCATGTTTTCTAAAGTCTTCTAATGACTGTTTCTAGTCTGTTATGACTGTATCAGAGACAATGCTTAAAATTTCACTTACACATTCTTTTGCTAAAAATCATCAGGTAACAAATAATTCCATACATAAATCTTTGTTCCACACCCAAAACATTGCTTTAAATTTTCTAGATGATAAATTATTAGATAAAGGTATGGATTTGAAGGCCCTTGAGTTCAAGTTTCATTCAGCTGTCAAGACTGCATTTCTGTGAACTATCTTCTCATACATGTTGACTCCCTTCTGTGTGCCTGGTCATCTTAGGGAAATTAGGGGAAAGAGAAGCTCCTACTTCTAAGGAGCTTCTCACGTTTTGGAATCCCCACCCCTTTCCCAGGGCGCTCTCCATGATTGGCCTGGTCCTGATCGCTCTGGGTACCGGAGGGATAAAGCCTTGCGTGTCTGCATTTGGCGGAGATCAGTTTGAAGAGGGCCAGGTAAGCCCATGTGCCTCCACTGAAACCACATCGATGATTATAAGCACCCAGGAATCACATCCCAGCGACACAAAGTGTTTTCTCTATTGGAGGCTGTTCGGGTACACGTGGCAATAAGACACTGACCAGAGCTAGGTTCAAAGTCAGGTCTGATCATCAGCTACAGTTGACCCTTGGCTATAGAGCCAAAGTCACCATACCTTATCCTTTCTATTGCAGGAAAAGCAAAGGAACAGATTTTTTTCCATCTTTTATTTGGCCATTAATGCTGGAAGTTTGCTTTCTACTATCATCACCCCCATGTCAGAGGTAAATATATATATATATATGAAATGGACCTTGGTTATTCTTTTTTTTTCTAATTGGGAGGAGAAGTCAGATGGAAAGGTTGAGAATTTGTTGGTTTGTTTGTCCCTCCATTCTCTCATGACGTTTCAGCCATCATATGCGTGCTGGAGGACTCCGTGAAATCCAGAATGCCTACTGCTTTTCTTTGAGGGTTTATCTCTTTTTCTAATCTTATTGGAATCCCTTATCCTAGAGACCCCTGCAGAAACTAAACTGTCCTTAGCATAGCAATCAATTTTTAATTTGACTTTATTTATTTTTCATGGGAGGGTAATCACTTTACAATATTGTGTTGGATTCTCTCATATAGCAACATGAATCAGCCGTAAGTATACGTATGTCCCATCCCTCTTGAACCCCCCTCCCACCCTATCCCACCCTGATTTTCCCATGTTATTGTTAATGCAAAGTTCTTATTTATGGTAAAAGCTAAGACAAGAGAGGCTATTTGGAAACTAAACTGGGCAGGCCAGAGCTGACATTT
Organism: Madoqua kirkii; assembly: GCA_006408675.1. NCBI lineage: Eukaryota > Metazoa > Chordata > Mammalia > Artiodactyla > Bovidae > Madoqua > Madoqua kirkii. Next base: position 7,668 of record SJYC01059816.1, read on the forward strand.
TTGCCTTCAGACCTTGCTCCTCAGTGACATTCAGTGAGTCAGGAAGAATTTAGCAGGCTAGGTTTTATTTGTTTTCCTATCATCTTCTTTCCTTTTTCCTTTCATTTTCTACTCGATATTTCTAAAAGAACTGCCCCCAAGAAAGAGAAAGAGATAACAGCTATCTACAGCACTCAGATCTTTGTGCTTGGTGGCACTCCATTAAGAGTTTATGAATTTCCCACGTGGATGGAAATATTTGAGGACAAACGAAACCAAAATAGGTGTCCATTTTGGTGTCTCCACCACACCTCAAATCATAATGAATTATGGAAGGAGATAATTCATGGGGTTAATGTATCTCTGCCTGGAGTAGTACTTTGAAGAGTACTACTCTTCAAAGATTTAAATCTCATTTAACTTGTTTAAATGAGACAAGTTTCATTTAAATCTCATTCTAACTTGTTCTGTATGAACATTTACTAGCTTTTATTCTTACATTATGTTTCCTTATTCCTCTAAGCTCCTCCACCTCCAGGTTCTACCATATTCTAGTATGTGCTGTGCCTGTTTGAATTGGAGAATGAATGTATAATAGGATAGTTGTTAAAGGAAAACTTTTATACAGGTTTGGCTCTTATACAAGTATAAAATGAATGTTTTACAAAGATTTTATGTAACTTATTAGTCAGTGAGGGAACTGGAAAACTGCTGCAATCAGTTTAAATAAGGATTTGCCTGCGATTTATGCTCTTTATTGGGTGGGGACATTATTTTGCATTGTTGTGAATAAGAATTGCTTGTACAGTCATGAGCAGGAAACACTGGCATGACTTCAGTTTTCTGCCTAGTGGACTCTTTTTCTCTGCAGAACTGTGAGACGGCTGATCAAAGACAAAGCCAAACCCTTTTAGGATCAGATGATTCCTGGAGGCTGCAGTCATTTCTGTTGCCCCTTCCAGAGTCTTTATTTTTTTTCCCTACCAACCCTAGGATTTCAGAGCCAAAATAGATCTCCAGTCAGGAGTTGGGAGACTATGGCCCACGGGCCAAATTCAGAAACCTGGACAAAGCCCTCAATGTGTGTACTATCCGTGCTGGCTTCACCCTGCAAAGGCGGGGCTGAGTAGGCAGGACAGGTCTGCAGCCTGCAAGATTTATTGACTCTTCACAGAAAAGTTTGTTGATCCCTGCCCTGGTGATCTAATTGTTTTCTTTTTAAAATTTAATTTAGTTTAATTGTATTTGGCCATGTCACATGGCCGGAGGGATCTTGGTTCCCTGACCAGGGATCAAACCTGTGTTCCCTGCAATAGAAGTGCAACGTCTCAGCCACTAGGCCGCCAGGAAAATCCCAAACTCTTTTCTGCTGCTGCTACTGCTGCTGCTAAGTCGCCTCAGTCGTGTCTGACTCTGTGTGACCCCATAGACAGTAGCCCACCTGGCTGTCCTGTCCCTGGGATTCTCCAGGCAAGAACACTGGAGTGGGTTGCCATTTCCTTCTCCAATGCATGAAAGTGAAAAGTGAAAGTGAAGTCGAGTCCGACTCCTAGCGATCCCGTGGACTGCAGCCTACCAGGCTGCTCCATCCATGGGACCTTCCCGGCAAGAGTACTGGAGTGGGTTGCCATTGCTAATTGGCATGAATTCAGGGGCATACAATCCTGATTTTCCAGGGCCCTTTGATTTTACTTTCTGAGTCCTACTTTCTTCAGGTTATTGTATCCAGGTCATTTTCATCTCCCCTCCTAAGTAAGTCCACAGAACATAAGGGTTCCCAGTGATTTTGGCTTGGCTGATATTAGACATCTATTTAGAGGCTAAGGTTAGAACCTCCCTTCATCTGCTATTTCCGCTACAAAGCTGCTTTGCTTAGCTGGCAATGACATCAGTAAGACAAATGAGTAAGTCTAGAAAATTAAATGAAAACAATGTGTAATTACCAGTTAAGGATTTTTTTAAAAACTGATGTAAATGATTACTACCATTGCGATAATGAATTTTAATGTTGTCATCTCTCAGTTCAAGTATGCGGAATTCACAGTAAGCAAGCTTGTTACCCCCTGGCCTTTGGGGTTCCCGCTGCACTCATGGCTGTGTCTCTGAGTAAGTAAGAAGTCAGTTAGATTAATACAGTCCTGTGGGCAGGTCAGGCCCTCACATAAATTGTTGTGACCAACTTTTAAAAGTTCATGTAACAAATTGTAATAGTACTCAGCCCAAAGAATTGCCATCCCATGTTAAACATACTCTGAGAATTCAAAGAAAATAGAGTTGGCATATTGTTTTAGAGAGAATAGGATGAAAAAAAGAGCCTACAAGAAAAGGGATCTTTTGAGTGGGACATTAAAGGATTTAAAACTATTTAGGCAGATTAAGAAGGAAGAATCTTAAAATTAAGATAGAATCATCGACAGTTCACCTAAAGACATGGTAACCTGCTCCAACAGTCATTTAAATACTTCTAAACAAACCTGTTTTCTGAAATGTATCATCTCTAAATGTTTCTTCAAGACTATCTTCCCTCTGGGAGGAGTATGTGTGTATAGTCATTTGCATGTTAAGTTCTTGGCATTGACTGCTTAGAAAGTGGAAGAATATTCCACAGAAGACAGTCCAGTTGGAAAGGTGGTAGATGTCTTCATTTCCGTGGGCTACCATAACAAAGCACCACATAGTGAGTGGCTTAAATAACAAAAACGTATTATCTCACATTTGTGGGGGCTGGATTGAAGAAAATTAGCATTGAGTGAGAATACAAGCAAACCTCTCTTCCTTTAAAGAACACCCACAATCTGGCACATACTTGGAGATAGGCTTGAGAGCTGGCACCTGTCAAAACTTCAAGCCTTCTTAAACTGACAAAAACAAATAGATCATCAAACAATCCATCAGTGTTTTAAAATTACTGAGTTGTGGTGTGAGATAATCAGAAATCCTAGCATAGGGATTGTTTTTCAGAATCTCTTCCAGAAAGACTTCCACGCCTCGCCCCCCTGCCAAGTTATTTTCACAAAACCATGCATTCTCTAAGAAGGTCCATGAAAGAATGACCTCACTGAAAAAGTACTTTTAACTTTCATAAAGCTGTAGTTGCAGATGCTTAGATGGACAGATCTGTTTCTGTCCCATGACCACAGAGTAAATTCTGCCACATTTGATTAAGTAAAAGTTTCAACAGATTAATTCCTATTTTTTGTCTGTAAATCTGAAAAAAGAAGAAAAAACTTTCTCTTCTCATTGCAACCCCAGAAAATTAAAGCTGTGTTCTCTGCCCTTGTAGAACAAGGCATTAATCTGCTTTGTCAAAGCACTTCTCCCTTTAAAGAGGAATGGGACTCACTCTCAAATAGCTGTACTGAGCGTCTGCAAGCTGCCCTGAGTTCTGGGAAGGAGATAGTGTTAGGCTTCAATGTTTGCATATGAAAACACAGTGTAATATTTCTCAGAAGACCCTGTGATTATTAGAGTGAAAAGCACTGTGGAACCTAGGGGAGAGGGAGGTAAACCCACCCTTTGAGTCGTCCCAGTATTTCCAAAATAAGGTTGTAACTCAGATAAAAACACATGTTCTGGGTCACAGATAGTTCTGTCAAACACCTTGTTGACACGTCTCTTCTGCCCTCCCTAGTCGTGTTTGTCATTGGCAGTGGAATGTACAAGAAGGTCCAGCCCCAGGGTAACATCATGTCTAAAGTCGCCAGGTGCATTGGGGTGAGTATTTCAGTACTCCTCTCTCTCAATCACATTTTGTCACCCCTGCCCCCTCAAACCTTCTGCCTCCTTTAAATTAAATCTCCGTGAACCTTTGACTTTGCTCTAAACATTTTCTTGGTGGCCTTTACTCTTTTGATAAATTGAAGTTTCTTATAAAACTTACCCAATGGAAAAGGACACAAATGGAACTCAAAATGGGAGGAATGGAAAAATAGCTCTTGAACATTTAAAATAAGATCAGCAATGAAAGAAAAACAAATCAGAGGGACTCTTTGCTTCTTTAAAAATGACAAGCAACATCTGATGTCCGTCAGGGAGCAGTGGAACTAAGATGGAGAGGCCAGGTTTTGCAATGTATATCCAGAGTGGAAGTGTGGACAGTATCAGTGATCTTATTTTCAGGAACTTAGGCCAAAAAAATAACTTTTAAAAAATGAACACAGCTTCACATTAGAAGATTGTAATTCTGCCGAATGCTGCTCCATAGAAAATCCCAAGAGTGAAGTAGTAACAGTGTGGTTTTGTTTACTAACACTCCCAGTTAGTGAGAGGTTAAAAATAAATGCATGTTAGGCCTTTAGCATCGACACATGTCTTCTCTCCTGAGTCTCCCACTGAAGGGAGTTCAACTGAAATGTGTTTCACTGATAAAGGAGCTGGTTCTGTTTTGAAACTTACTTTTTCTTCCTTCCTTTCAGTTTGCCATCAAAAATAGGATTAGGCATCGGAGTAAGAAATTTCCTAAGAGGGAGCACTGGCTGGACTGGGCTAGCGAGAAATATGATGTAAGTGATGATTGTTGCTGCAACGGCCCCAGTGATTGCAATTCATGTTATTAAGGCTACATGGATAAAATTATCAGTTGTATCTTCATCAGGTTTATTAGCATTTTTAAAATGATGATGCGTGAGAGAACTTGTTGCACTGAAAAGAACTTAAGAAACAGTGATAAATAATTTATCTAGAAACAGTATCACCTTTCGGTAGACATTCCTGTGGAATCATCGGCCTTGAGTTATGTGTCATTACAATCACATAACTTTAGATCAAATATGGAAGAGTTAAGTGATGGTGGTGGGATTTACCTTTAGTGAATTTACCTTGAAACGAGTAACTTACCTCAAGTGTTAATGATGTTTACTGCAGGAGCGGCTCATCTCTCAAATTAAGATGGTTACAAGGGTGATGTTCCTGTACATCCCTCTCCCCATGTTCTGGGCCTTGTTTGATCAGCAGGTAATATGAAACTATGTTTCTGTACATCTTCATTAACAGAACATGCTTTGGGCATATTTAGCTCCTGGAAATGTTCTCTTCCAGTTCCTTTTTCATGTTTCGTCTGTATGGTAACTGTTAGATCAGCTTGTTGTTGCTCAGTCATTCAATTGTGTCCAGCTCTTGGCGAGCCCATGGACTGCAACACACCCGGCTCCCTTGTCCTTCACCGTCTCCCGGAGTTTGCTCTCATTCATGTCCATTGAGTCAGTGATACCATCCAACCATCTCATACTCCATCACCCCTTCTCCTCTTGCTCTCAGCTTTTCCCAGCGTCAGGGTCTTTTCCAATAGATCACCGTGGGTTTCTTTTTTTTTTTTTAATTAACTCTAGATGGTACTATCCACATCTGGGTGGCAAAATAATGAAGAAAATTAGGTAGGGGTCGAGTAAAGGAGCCTTGGAAAATGTTTTTTCTACTTTTTATTTTATACTGAGGTATAGCCAGTTAACAGTGTTGTGACAGTTTCAGGTGTACAGCCAAGGGACTCAGCCATTCATATACACGCATCCATTCTCCCCTCCCATCCAGGCTGCCACATAACATTGAGCAGAGTTCTCTGTGCTTACAGTAGGTCCTTGTTGGTGATCCATTTTAAATACAGCAGTGTGTACATGTCCATCTTCGTTTTCTGAACATTGACTTTAAGCCAACTTTTTGTTTTCACTCTCCTCTTTCACCTTCATCAAGAGGCCCTTTGGCTCCAGTCCCATCACTTCATGGGAAATAGATGGGGAAACAGTGGAAACAGTGTCAGACTTTTTGGGGGGGGGGCTCCAAAATCACTGCAGATGGTGACTGCAGCCGTGAAATTAAAAGATGCTTATTCCTTGGAAGAAAAGTTATGACCAACCTAGATAGCATATTCAAAAGCAGAGACATTACTTTGCTGACTAAGGTCCGTCTAGTCAAGGCTATGGTTTTTCCTGTGGTCATGTATGGATGTGAGCGTTGGACTGTGAAGAAGGCTGAGCACTGAAGAATTGATGCTTTTGAACTGTGGTGTTGGAGAAGACTCTTGAGAATCCCTTGGACTGCAAGGAGATCCAACCAGTCCATTCTGAAGGAGATCAACCCTGGGATTTCTTTGGAAGGAATGATGCTGAAGCTGAAACTCCAGTACTTTGGCTACCTCATGAGAAGAGTTGACTCATTGGAAAAGACTCTGATGCTGGGAGGGATTGGGGGCAGGAGGAGAAAGGAACGACCAAGGATGAGATAGCTGGATGGCATCACGGACTCCATGGATGTGAGTCTGAGTGAACTCTGGGAGATGGTGATGGACAGGGAGGCCTGGCGTGCTGCGATTCATGGGGTCGCAAAGAGTTGGACATGACTGAGCGACTGAACTGTATGTGTCCATAGGAGTCTTGCAAAAGATTTGACCCAAGTATCCAGGACTCTTGCCAGTCAGAGTGAGAACAAAGAATTTTTCTACTGATGGTGGTTGTTTAGTCGCTGCTAAGTCATGTCCAGTTCTTGGCGATTCCTTGGACTGCAGCGTACCATGCTCCCCTGTTCCACTATCTCCCAGAGTTGCTCAAATTCATGTCCATTGAGTCGGTGATGCCATCCAACCATCTCATCCTCTGTCACCCCCTTCTCCTTCTGCTCTCAGTCTTTCTCAGCATCAGGGTATTTTTCGGTGAGTCATCTCTTTGCAACAGGTGGCCAAAGTATTGGAGCTTCAGTTTCAGCAACAGCCCTTCCAGTGAATGTTCAGGGCTGATTTCCTTTAGGATTGACCGGTTTGATACAGCAAGTAAAAGGTGTATTGTCTTGTATGGGATCCACAGAATATTTAGACTGAAACTTGATATCTTGCACACTGAAATGGGATGCTTAGGCTAGAAGTATCATCCAGAAATGCAAAATGACTCTGCCAAAGTCATTCTTCCCAGAGCAGGAGCTAGAACACATCATTGACTTGTCACAGCGGGAAGACCTAGGAATTTTTCAAAATAAGGTTAGAAAACCCAGTGCATGACACTCAGGAGCCAAAGTCAAAAGATAGCTTTTCTTTTAGAAACTGAGGTTGAAGAAAAAATTTGCACACATGTATGGTTTTATTGCACAGGTATGATTATTGAAAGGATATATCATCTCTTGGGGGAAAAAAAAAAGTGTAGACATTAATCTCCTTATTTGAAAGTATGGAATTTAGACCAGTGTCTTAACCTGTTTTGCATGTTGGGCAGGGACCAGTTATTAGAATCAGGCTTGTACTAGAGACGCACTCAGCACCTTTGAGCTGTGTGACCTAGTGTCATCCTGTGAGCCTTCTGAAAGTGTAATGACCCAGGATAAGGCGGTGAGGATCAAAAGAGAGGACGTGTATTAAGCAGTCAGTGACCAGCTTTGATTAAGAACTCAGCCAGTGGCAGACTTCCTGACTTTCTACGCTGTTCTCCCAGTGGAGGGACTGGATGTGGTAGATTACACTGAGAGATTCACATATCCAGTTCTCCATGGGCGGCTATATAACATCCACTTATGCAGTCTTGCATCACCTGTTACTGCAAAACAGGTTGAATGTCAAAGGCTGTGCAGGTTTACATCCATCACCCTCTTGATGGAGTTACACCTTAGGACAGTCTAGCTGTCAGCAGCAGAACTCTTAAGTTATTCCTGAAACTGTGACCCTAGTGAATAGAGAATATCTCAGGGTATGGAGCTGCTCTCACCTTGCAGGTGATGTCAGCTTCCCAACAAACCTCACAAGTGCATTTTTGTCTTTCTGAAGGATGTTGTTGTTGTTCAGTCGCTAAATTCACGTCCTTCTATTTGCAACCCCATGGTCCGCAGCACGCCAGGCTTCCCTGTCTTTCACTATCTTCCAGAGTTTGCTCAGACTCATGTCCATTGAATCGGTGATGCTATCTAACCATTTCCTCCTCTGCCACCCTCTTTTCCTGCCTTCAATCTTTCCCATCCTCAGGGTCTTTTCCAGTGAGTTGTCTCTTTGCATCAGGTGGCCAAAACTATTGGAGCTAGCTCATCTCAAAGCAGTACTTTGTGAGGGCTTGGAGTACTATTTGTTGTTAACTAAACAGTGGAAATGCAAGCGGTGTGTCCTCACCTATAGTCACAGTGGAGCCGGAGACCAGCCTGATGTTGACAAACAGTTTTAAACCCCGTAACAATTCATACCTCATTCCTGATTAGGAAAAGGCTCCACACTGATTTGTAAAACATTTAAAACCCATGTTCCCAAGTGATGCAGTAAGCCTATTTGTTTTTTAAGGGCTCCAGGTGGACACTGCAAGCAACAACCATGAGTGGGAAAATTGTAAGTCTGGGGCATGGAGATATGGACAACCCCGGGTCACTATTCCTTTGCCCTCTTTCTGCTTCCCTCTCATAACATTTCAAGCCCTCAAGTGATCCTCTGTGTGAACTCACCAGTGAGCTATCCCCCCTCTTTTTTAGGGAATCCTTGAAATCCAGCCAGATCAGATGCAGGTAGGAGAAAATACTCCGGTTGCTTTCCGAGCTCAGAGCCAAGACTTCCTGACTTTCTACGCTGTTCTCCCAGTGGAGGGACTGGATGTGGTAGATTACACTGAGAGATTCACATATCCAGTTCTCCATGGGCGGCTATATAACATCCACTTATGCAGTCTTGCATCACCTGTTACTGCAAAACAGGTTGAATGTCAATAGGCTGTGCAGGTTTACATCCATCACCCTCTTGATGGAGTTACACCTTAGGACAGTCTAGCTGTCAGCAGCAGAACTCTTAAGTTATTCCTGAAACTGTGACCCTAGTGAATAGAGAATATCTCAGGGTATGGAGCTGCTCTCACCTTGCAGGTGATGTCAGCTTCCCAACAAACCTCACAAGTGCATTTTTGTCTTTCTGAAGGATGTTGTTGTTGTTCAGTCGCTAAATTCACGTCCTTCTATTTGCAACCCCATGGTCCGCAGCACGCCAGGCTTCCCTGTCTTTCACTATCTTCCAGAGTTTGCTCAGACTCATGTCCATTGAATCGGTGATGCTATCTAACCATTTCCTCCTCTGCCACCCTCTTTTCCTGCCTTCAATCTTTCCCATCCTCAGGGTCTTTTCCAGTGAGTTGTCTCTTTGCATCAGGTGGCCAAAACTATTGGAGCTAGCTCATCTCAAAGCAGTACTTTGTGAGGGCTTGGAGTACTATTTGTTGTTAACTAAACAGTGGAAATGCAAGCGGTGTGTCCTCACCTATAGTCACAGTGGAGCCGGAGACCAGCCTGATGTTGACAAACAGTTTTAAACCCCGTAACAATTCATACCTCATTCCTGATTAGGAAAAGGCTCCACACTGATTTGTAAAACATTTAAAACCCATGTTCCCAAGTGATGCAGTAAGCCTATTTGTTTTTTAAGGGCTCCAGGTGGACACTGCAAGCAACAACCATGAGTGGGAAAATTGTAAGTCTGGGGCATGGAGATATGGACAACCCCGGGTCACTATTCCTTTGCCCTCTTTCTGCTTCCCTCTCATAACATTTCAAGCCCTCAAGTGATCCTCTGTGTGAACTCACCAGTGAGCTATCCCCCCTCTTTTTTAGGGAATCCTTGAAATCCAGCCAGATCAGATGCAGGTAGGAGAAAATACTCCGGTTGCTTTCCGAGCTCAGAGCCACCACTGAGAGAGTAACAGCCCTTCTCCACTTCACCTGCAGACGGTAAACGCCATCCTGATCGTCATCATGGTCCCCATCGTGGATGCCGTGGTATACCCTCTGATCGCAAAGTGTGGTTTAAATTTCACGTAGGTGACCCTCGGCTTAGGCTCAGGGTTGGGGCTGTGTTCCCTCACCTCCCAGAGCCCTGGTGGTAGGAACGTCTGGCTCTTCTCTCATGCTTCCACGTATCTGAGGGAGTTTTCCAAGAAATAATTTTGAATCAGATGTCTGTGTGCTGACGTTTCTGAAAATTTGCCCTTAAAATAATAGTGTTTTAGTGGCCATACGCAGAAACCTCTAATTAAGACTCCCTGGCATGTGCAGATGATAGAAATTTCAACTATGATGCAGAGGGGTCTCTAGAAAGCAAATGTCCAAATGCAAGTGAGAAACTATTATGTTTATCCTCCTTCATCTTGGTCATGAATAAGAGGCCCTTGGAGGCACTTAACCTGGCGGTCCAGTGGTTACCACCCCACACTTCCGCTGCAGGGGCCACAGGTTTGATTCCTGGTTGGGGAACTAGGTTCCCTCAAGCCCTGTGGCACAGCCAAAAACAAATAAATGAAGATGCGTGCTTAATTTAAAAAATAAAAGAGAGACCCTTGGGATCCATGTGTTTAGGGGGTCGCTGGTTTTGTCTGGGGGTGGGAGAGGAGGGCTCCCAGCGGGTGTGCCCTCGGCTCTCTCGCCCACGGCTTGCTGAGAGCCGCCCTCCCGCTCATGCCCCCAGCGCCTTGAAGAAGATGACAGTTGGCATGTTCCTGGCTTCCATGGCTTTTGTGGCGGCTGCCATCGTGCAGGTGGAGATTGACGTGAGTTGCCTTCTGATTCTCCAGCAGCCTTTCCTGGTGGGTCAGGGGGCACGTCCTCCTCCAGGACTGAGACTTTGGGCGGCCAGGCAGGGACTGGCTGCTGAAGCAGGTCCTGGAGCTGTGGGCGGTGTGCCCTTTCAGTCAGCATGCCCTGTGGGTTCTTCTCCCTGCAGAACACGAGGCCAGGGGGTAGGGCCAAGAGGGCACACTCAGGAGAAAACTTAGATGGCACTTATTTACATGGGGGCTTCCATTTAGAATACAGTTTTTATGATGGAGGGAAGGTTATGGAACTTGTTGTTTTGCAATCTAAACTCCTAGGAGATCTGTTAAAAGAGGTTGGTCACTCACACAGTCCTTCCAAAAGCTCATGAACGGGAAATTGGTAACGGGAGACACCTTTGTATCCTGACATTCTCGATGTGGTTAGTTCCGCCGCTCATCTGCATGTCAGTTGGGCTCAAAATGGGACTAAGGCTGTTTGTCTGAGATCAGGTCTTCGATAAAAGGTCCCCATCTCTCTCTCTGTCTCATACCCTCTCTGCTCTCCCCTCCTTTCCCCCCACTCCTTCACCCCATGTCTCTCTCTCTCTGTCTCTCTCTCCATCTCTGTCTTTCTGTCTCTCCCCCCTCCCTCCTCCCTCTCTGTTTAAATTTTTAATTGTGGTAAAATATATATAACATAAAATTTACCATCTTAACCATTTCTGCGTGTACAGTTCGGTAGCACTAAGAACAACCATATGGTTGTGACCTCAATCTCTAGAACTCTTTTCGTCTTGCAAAATGGAAACCCTGGGCCCACTGAACAACAACAGCTCCTTGTTTTCTATCTCTCCAGTCCCGCAGGCATGACCTTTCTTTTTTGTCTCCGTGAATCTGACTGTTCTCTGTATCTTGTGGAAGTGGGGTCATACAGTACTTGTCTTCTTGTGTCTGACTGACTTCACTGAGCATGATGTCGTCATGTTGTAGCACATGTCAGAGTTTCCTCCCTTCAGGCAGAATAGTCTGTTTCGTGGATGTAACACCTGTTGATTAACACCTGTTGATTTCCATTTACCTGTTGATGGACATTGGGTCATTCCACCTCGTGGCTGTAGTCAGTAATCCTGCCATAAACTTGGGTGTGCTCACCTTCTCTTGGACATGACTTACTTTATGGAAAACTATGGGGCTAAAATCGACATGGATTGCCTCAGTGACCCCGAGATTTGAGAGAAGACATAGTAGGGAAAAGGCAGGACCCCTGAGCAGAGCGTGAGGTAGGAGTCCATAAAGCGTTGTGACGGGATCTTCAGAGCACCGTGTTCAGAGCTGAGGTCTGGGCTTCCAGAGTTATGAGCAGGGAGCTGGCATCGGGGGCCAGGAGATCCCAGGCCCTACCAGAGCCGCCTCGTGTAGGGCATGGTTGCTCTGACCCTTCCTGTACCGGGCTGCATAACCTGGCATCTTTTGACCGGGTTTGACTTGGAGGTGGCCAGGTAGGAGCTGGAGCAGCCTCTTGCTGACTGTTACCGTGTTCTGGACGAGCGGGTGCCAGGAGACGTGGGAATGGAGGCTCCTGGGCTTCGTGGTGGATGCCTGGTGTGCCTCAGCCAACATGGCTGCCTCAGCCAGGGCGATGGGATCACAGCTCCAAGGTTAAGGTCATCGTCAACATGCACCAAGGACCTCAAGGCCACGTCTCTTTTATTTTGTTCAGAAAACTCTGCCCGTCTTCCCCAAAGGAAATGAAGTCCAAATCAAAGTCCTGAATATAGGAAATGATAACATGACCGTGTCTTTTCCTGGAACGACAGTGACATGTGACCAGATGTCTCAAGTAAGTAGAAGTGAGCTTTCTTTTCCCTCTTCTGACCCGAGCTATAATAATAGGGTTTGGAGAGCTGATTTTCTGGGTTCTTGGAGCAAGACGAGCCCCAAAGTGAAACGTCTTCATCTTTAATCTAATTCTGGCTTCACTCTGGACCAGTGTCTATGAATCACTCGGGGAGCTTGTTAAAATGCAGATTCGTGACCAGTGGGTCTGAAATGCTGCATTTTTACAAGCTTTCTGGTGACAGTGCTTTTGCTGGTATATTGAACCACACTTTAAAGGGCAAGGTTCTGGGTCAGTGGTTCTCCACCCACGCCATTCTGGCCCCTCAGGGAACACTGGACAATCTCTGGAGACATTTTTTTGTTGTTGTCACAACTGGGATTTTGCTGTTGGCATCTCCTATGTAGAAGCTAGGAGCTTCCCAGGTGGCGCAATGGTAAACAGGAGGTGCAAGAGATGTGGTTCAATCCCTGGGTCAGGAACATCCCCTGGAGAAGGAAATGGCAACCCTCTCCAATATTCTTGCCTGGAGAATCCCATGGAAAGAGGGGCCTGGTAGACTAAGGTCCGTAGGGTCGCAAAAGAGTTGGACGTGACTGAGTAACTAAACGTGCACACACACATACACACACACACACACACTCATAGAAACTAGAGATACTGACACACCAGTCTGAGGCTGGAACACCCTACTGTGGATGGATGGTCATGGGTCTCAATTAGAGCTTCTCTTCTCTGGAGAGCTTTGATAATTCTGATACTGGCATCCCAGCTCCTGAAGTTTAGATTTAACTGGTCTCGTCTCCTTGCTGTTCAGCCACCTGTTGAGGTCCTGTTGAGGACCACTCCCTTAGATCTCGCCAAATGAATAACTGGGCGGGAAGAAAGAGTGCTTGGCTCCCAGCGCTTAGGAAAGGGCACTGTTGGTTTTCACACAGGCTGTTGCTTTTCCTTGATGCGGCTCTTTGCCCAATGGTAGAAATAATTTCCATAGCGTTCACTGTCATAAAATGGAAGTAAAATGCTGAATGAAAGTCACAGTTCTTGTGGTAATGCTAAACAACTTCAGACTAGAGGCCACAGGGGTGGGCTTGTGCAGAAGCCGGATGAACCGATGCCAGCTCCCCCCAAGGCATTTCTGATGCGTATGAACGTGAGCTGGGAATGTCAAATAGTATGGATGGCAGTGTCACTTAGTACAGAACAAGGCTCCGGTGTAAACTGTGACCCTTTCCCCCCGTTACAGACCAACGGATTTATGACTTTCAACGTAGACAACCTAAGTATAAACGTTTCTTCTACTGGATCGCCAGTCACTCCAGTAACTCATAACTTTGAGTCCAGCCATCGCCATACCCTTCTCGTCTGGGCCCCAAGTAACTACCAAGTGGTAAGTAGCTGGACGTTCCCAGCCGACTCTGACTGTTCGTGTTGTTGGAGACGTGGCTGTTTAGTGGTGTGACTTTGTTTTACCCCCATGTAGTATTGTACCAGATAATCCTCGATTCTTGCTTTTTCAAGCACATAGTCATCTGACTTCCAATAAAGGTTTGACTGGTGGATGGGAAGGGTCGCAAAGAGTCAGACACGACTGAAGTGACTTAGCATGCACTCACAATACAAAATAAAAAAGTTTTTAAAAATTGTAAAGGCTCCTTTTAACTTCATGTAAACCAAGGCTGAGTGGTGGAGACTTAACTAACTTAATCACGGTGCCCTTAGCTCCTAGAATAAATGCCCCCAGCACTCTCCTTCTCTAAAGCCTGAACTGTTCATAGGAACTTATTCTAAGGAGTTAGATTTGATAATGTTTTCTTTCTCAGGTAAAAGATGGCCTTAACCAGAAGCCAGAAAAAGGGAGAAATGGAATCAGGTATGTGTACTTCTTTAACACTTAAGTTATATCAGCTTCTTACGGAAGTAATGTGTACCCACGGTAAAATCCAGCTGTAACAAGGATATCAAATGAGAGTCTGGGGTTTCCTCCAAGAATGTGAGGCCAGTTTACTATTTTTTAAATCATAAATAAAATCCATCATCTTAATCTACTAAAGAAGAAAATCCGCATCATTTAACAACCCTCAGCAAACTAGGAGCTGAAGGGCAGTTCCTTATTCTGAAAAAGTACTGGACTTCCCTGATGGTCCAGCAGTCACGAGTCCGCCTGCCAGTGCAGAGGGCACAGGTTCAGGCCGTGGTCAGGGAAGATGCTACACGCCAGGGGGCAACTAAGCTTGCTGCACAAGTACTGAGCCCACACAGTGCAACTACTGAAGCCTGAGGACGCTAGAGCCCACGCTCCACAAGAGAAGCCGCCACAGCGGGAAGCCCAGGCACCGCAGAAGAGTCGCCCCTGCTCACCGCAACTGGAGAAAGCCCAGGCGCGGCAGCAAAGACCCAGCACAGCAAAATCAATAGAATTTTTAAAAATCCCAGCTAACATTGCACTTAATGGCAGAAGTCTAAATGCTCCCCCCACAAAATCAGGAACTAGGTCAGGTCGCCTACTCCATTCTTTTTCAAGATCCTTGCAGATGCTAGTGCCATGAGGCAAGAAAAATATGTTACAGCATCTAGGTTGGAAAGGAAGAAATAAAACTCTCTCCACACGCAAAAGGCATGAATGTCTGCATCGCAAGTCCCATGGACTCGATAGAAAAAGCTCATGGACTCACTAAGTGAGTTTAGGAGGGTTACAGGATACAAGGCCAATGACAAGACAAACATATTTGTATATACCAGCAATAAATGATTGGAAGCTATACCTGTTCAGTTCAGTTCAGTCGCTCAGTCATGTCCGACTCTTTGCGACCCCATGATCGCAGCACGCCAGGCCTCCCTGTCCATCACCAACTCCCGGAGCTCACTCAAACTCATGTCCATCTAGTCATTGATGCCATCCAGCCATCTCATTCTCTGTCGTCCCCTTCTCCTCCTGCCCCCAATCCCTCCCAGCATCAGGGTCTTTTCCAATGAGTCAGCTCTTCACATGAGGTAGCCAAAGTACTGGAGTTTCAGCTTTAGCATCATTCCCTCCAAAGAAATCCCAGGACTGATCTCCTTCAGAATGGACTGGTTGGATCTCCTTGCAGTCCAAGGGACTCTCAAGAGTCTTCTCCAACACCGCAGTTCAAAAGCATCAATTCTTCGGCGCTCAGCCTTCTTCACAGTCCAATTCTCACATCCATACGTGGCTACTGGAAAAACCATAGCCTTGACTAGATGGACCTTTGTTGACAAAGTAATGTCTCGGCTTTTATATTAAAAAGCATATTAGCATATTAGCTATCTAGGTTGGTCATAACTTTCCTTCCAAGGAGTAAGCGTCTTTTAATTTCATGGCTGCAATCACCATCTGCAGTGATTTTGGAGCCCCCCCAAAAAAAGTCTGACACTGTTTCCACTGTTTCCCCATCTATTTCCCATGAAGTGATGGGACCAGGTGCCATGATCTTCGTTTTCTGAACGTTGATCTTTAAGCCAACTTTTTCACTCTCCTCTTTCACTGTCATCAAGAGACTTTTGAGTTCCTCCTCACTTTCTGCCATAAGGGTGGTGTGATGTCATCTGCATATCTGAGGTTATTGATATTTCTCCCGGCAGTCTGGATTCCAGCTTGTGCTTCTTCCAGTCCAGCGTTTCTCATGATGTACTCTGCATAGAAGTTAAATAAGCAGGGTGACAATATACAGCCTTGACGTACTCCTTTTCTTATTTGGAATCAGTGTTGTTCCATGTCCAGTTCTGTCTGTTGCTTCCTGACCTGCATATAGGTTTCTCAAGAGGCAGGTCAGGTGGTCTGGTATTCCCATCTCTTTCAGAATTTTCCACAGTTTATTGTGATTTCCACAGTCAAAGACTTTGGCATAGTCAATAAAGCAGAAATAGATGTTTTTCTGGAACTCTCTTGCTTTTTCCATTATCCAGCGGATGTTGGCAATTTGATCTCTGGTTCCTCTGCCTTTTCTAAAACCAGCTTGAACATCTGGAAGTTCACAGTTCAGGTATTGCTGAAGCCTGGCTTGGAGAATTTTGAGCATACTTTACTAGCATGTGAGATGAATGCAATTGTGCGGTAGTTTGAGCATTCTTTGGCATTGTGTTTCTTTGGGATTGGAATGAAAACTAACCTTGTCCAAATTTGCTGATAGATTGAGTGAAGCACTTTCACAGCATCATCTTTGAGGATTTGAAATAGGTCAACTGGAATGCCATCACCTCCACTAGCTTTGTTCATAGTGATGCTTTCTAAGGCCCATTTGACTTCACATTCCTGGATGTCTGGATCTAGGTGAGTGATCACACCATCATGATTATCTGGGTCATGAAGATCTTTTTTGTATAGTTCTTGTTTGTATTCTTGCCACCTTTTCTTAATATCTTCTGCTTTTTTAGGTCCATACCATTTCTCCCCTTTATCAAGCCCATCTTTGCATGAAATGTTCCTTTGGGATCTCTAATTTTCTTGAAGTGATCTAGTCTTTCCCATTCTGTTGTTTTCCTCTATTTCTTTGCATTGATCACTGAAGAAGGCTTTCTTATCTCTTCTTGCTATTCTTTGAACTCTGCATTCAGATGTTTATATCTTTCCTTTTCTCCTTTGCTTTTTGCTTCTCTTCTTTTCACAGCTATTTGTAAGCCCTCCACAGACAGCCATTTTGCTTTTTTCATTTCTTTTCCATGGGGATGGTCTTGATCCCTTTCTCCTGTACAGTGTCACGAACCTCAGTCCATAGTTCATCAGGCATTGTATCTATCAGATCTAGTCCCCTAAATCTATTTCTCACTTCCATTGTATAATCATAAGGGATTTGATTTAGGTCATACCTGAATGGTCTAGTGGTTTTCCCTACTTTCTTCAGTTTAAGTCTGAATTTGGCAATAAGGAATTCATGATCTGAGCCACAATCAGCTCCTGGTCTTGTTTTTGTTGACTGTATAGAGCTTCTCCATCAAACACCCTCTTCCAACCACACAAGAGAAGACTCTACACATGGACATCACCAGATGGTCAATACCGAAATCAGATTAACAAATGGTTAGACTTTGATTTTAAAATTCCAAAAGACTCCATTTATTGTGAGACCTGGAGCCTTTATGCTGTCACAAAATGTTCTTTTTCTTGAAGGACAAGCACAAAACCCAGAGGAGGAAGATGGTGTGCAAGTGCAGTGGCAGGAAGTGCTAACCACTCTTACAACCTATCTTTCAGGAGAGAACAGTGACCATTCGGAGACAGGCCGTGGGAGGATTTGGACTGAGCATCAAGGTAGCTGTCTGCCCATCTGTCCTACAGAGCATGTGCTAATGCCTGCATTTCTGTGAACTTTAATTCTTTGTGCTATTGTGCTTGTGCTGTCATGTCCAACTCATTGCAGCCCCATGGACTGTAGCCCACCAGGCTCTCTGTCCATGGGATTCTCCAGGCAGGAATACTGGAATGGGCTGCCATTTCCTTTTCCAGGGGATCTTCCAGACCAGGGGTCAAACGTACATCTCCTGTATCTCTTGCATTGCAGGTAGATTCTTTACTGCTAAACAATCAGAAAAGCCCTTTAACTTCTTTGCTCATTGATAATTAATTAGACAAGAGTGCCTATAGAAAACTTCTCAGTATTTGCACTGAGATGTAAAATAAATAAGCTCTCAAAATCCTAGCCACCTTTGGATTTAGAAATTTTAGAAAAGTATTTTGGAGTTGTTCAGTCATGTGCAACTCTTGTGGCCACATGGATTGTGGTCCACCAGTCTCCCTGTCCACAGAATTCTCCAGGCAAGAATACTAGACTGGGTTGCCATGCCCTCCTCCAGGGGATCTTCCTCACCCAGGGACTGAACCCAGATCTACTGCATGGCAGGCAGATTCTTTACTGTTTGAGCTACCAGGGAAGCCCCATTTGGGAGATTTACCTTACCTGAAATTGAATGCAACTCATTAATTTTCTTTATGTGGTTTCATATAGAATTTCAAGTACAGTCTTCAGGTGTGCATATCTGCAGCCAGTCTGAGCAGAAAAAATCTGGGCTGTCAGGGAAAGAAGGAGCCAAGATGTATGTCAGGTTCATATAAGGTCTGATAATTAGTTAAATATTGGTTTGATTACAATTGTCTTTTTCTTTTGTGCAGTTCTCTTTTCTTTTCTTTCTTTTTTTTTTGTTTAACAAATTGAAAACCTCATGTCCTAGTGCCAAGTGTGCAGGAAGACTCAAGGTTTTAACTTCTGAATTATTTTTAAAATTGACCATCTGTCTCCTGTTCCATTCATTATATTTTAAAGGGTTTTTCTTCCTATATGTTGTTGATTATTAAACATGTAACACATCTGCAATTTAACATCATTGAAACAAAGTATACATTTTAAAAGGATGGAAAATTACATAAATATTGAAAAAATTACCTCAGTGATTTTAAATGCCTTCATAAACCCACATCTGTGCAGAGATCAATGGAATGTAACTTTATCTTGGTCCTTGGGTTAGATACTTTTCCTGTGTGAGGTGAAAACCAAACATCTCAGGTGTACATTTCATGACATTTTAATACAACTCAAAGTACAGATGCTTGGAAAGTAGAACTCTAAGCTTGGTGAACATCAGCTCTAGTTACATTATGAAAATGACTAAAAAATCTGATCAATGTGGAATAGCATGATCTTGTCAAGCAATGGAGTATTTCTATCTAAAATCTTAATTTTAAGATATATTTGTTTACTTTCACTTTATCATCAACTAAGGCCTAGGAGAGACGTAGGACAAATTATAAGGGGTGAAATGAGGCAGTGAGAATAAACAGAGACAAGTTTTCTTGTTGTTGTCTTTGTTTTTTCCCACATGTATTGAGATTATCATGAAGGATCTAAAGGTACCACTGAAGATGTTGCCAATGAAAAGAGAACACCAGCTGAAAGTGGCTGAATCCATTCATGACAGTGGTTTCATCTGGCATCAGCACTGATGTTTCTGGTAGTGGGGCTGTGTGAATTCTGTGCAGGATAGAAATGTTCTTCTGTTTTTGTTAATTTCCATTTAGAGTTAAACCCAGTAATACAGTGTTACTCATTTTACTGAAATATCACATTTAAGCCTAGACAATTCTTAAAACCTAAAGAATTTTGCCAATAAATCATTTCAGTTTAATATTTACATTATTTCAGCACAAACAAAACTCTTATATGTGTAATAGAGTTATTTTCTAAATCAAATAAGTATATATTTTCCATTGAAGATATAGGCTAGAGAAGCAATATTTGAATTGTTATTGGTGCCA
>SJYC01059817.1:0-14887 GCA_006408675.1 Madoqua kirkii
ATTCTTGTAACCAACCAACCAGAAATAAAAAACATAAATATTTTTATTTAGAATATTGTCCATTCAGCCTGAAAATTTTCTTTTTAGGGTTTTCTACTTTAGGTTTCTCAGTACTTAACACTGACTCTTGCTTTTCTATATTAAAAAAAAATGTTTTTAAACTATCATTCTGTTAAGATATTTCAAAATGTAATTATTTATTTATTCATTCATTCAGTTATTTTAAATGGCAACATTTTATGCAAATTCCTTTACCCTGTAAATTGGGTAAACCTACTGTGATTATCTATTTGAACTATTTCCTTGGCATCTGAGAATTAAACATAAGGGGCAGTTGAAGAAAGTATTCTGGCCAAAAATGCAGAATTTGTATTTTAATGTTGCCCATTTGTTTGCTTATCTCCCAACTCGACAAGTCGAGCGGCTGACCCAGGGTGCAGTGGGATGAACTCTGGAGGTGTGGGCACACATGTTTACACTTGGCCCGGCCCTGCGTCTCCAAGCCACAGTTCACTCCCAGACCGTAGGGTGAGCTGAGAGCAGAGAGGAATGCACCCGCCTGCAGGCCTGAGACTTGGCCCTCGCCGAAGTGCTCCCAGGGTCTGTGTGGGGTGCACTCTCTTGCCCTCTGTGCTCCCACCCTTCCTTTTACACCATCTTCACTCTCTTACTGCTTTTTAGAGTCATTCCCATATCTGCTATAATTTTGGATCTTTTTTTCTGGCCTTCTTTGGAATTGTTCATGGCGGCTACCAAGACCAACAGTCTTCCTTATTTAAAATATCTCTCTCAGAAGTCACAAACTTGGGTGTTTTTCCCTTGTATTAGTTTTTGTTTTTGTTTGCCTCTCAGTAAAATGCCAAGCTCTTCTAATTGTATTTTCAGATTTCAATAAGAGGCTGGACATAGAATCACTTAACTCTCCTCTTACAATCACCTGTTTTCCTGGGTTCTCAGCCTGAAGCCACTTTTCTGAAGGGCTCAGGTTCCTGCATCCGCCTGGGTTATACCGTCAGCTTCTCTGCAGGCACCCGCTGTCCACACTGATCTTCACATGGCCTCTGGTTCCTGTCCAGGTTACCACTAGTTCTACTGCATCTTCAGGTTCTTTTATCTGGACCATCCAGATACTTGCATTTCTAAAAATAACGTAATGGGCTCCACATTATATCCCCAATAATCACCAGTGTTTCTCCCCCAGGGATCTAATAGCCTTGCATTTTGCCCCATTCTGCTTTTAAGAATCACCATATAATCACTTTAAAGTAAGCTGTCGTCTTGACCTCATCAGACTTTAATTTTTCTTCTGTTTATCTCTTAAAGTGCAATACCATCCATTTGCATATTGTTAAATCATAAATGAACATTAAATAATTATTAAATGATTATTAAGTCATTGTGATTAATAGGATCACCTTTTAGAGAAAGAGTGTTTTGGATATTATTACTAGAAAGATGTCTTATGGGGTATTTTTCAAGACTCAGCTTTTCTTACCTAAAGAGTAAGTTGATGGATCAAGGAAATGTTTGTGATCAAAGATAAGACTTCTATCTGAAATCTTGAACTTTGCAGCAATGTGAAATTCTAAGTATTATTACCATTAAAATCTTATCATTTATAAAGAATAATTTCTAATACTTATTAACTGCTCTTGAGCTGCCAGATTCTGAGCTAAATATATTCTATGTCCAGAAAGTCGACAGCTGCTGTTGGACCTCTATAGACAACAAGATTAAGTATTAAGAGGTAGGTCATTTACCCATTTGTTGTAAGAGGCAGAGCTGTACCTCAACCCCCATCAAAGCTGATGACAGAGTCCTGACTCCCAATAAATATTCTCTCTAGCTGTACAACCAGCACAAAATTATCTCTATGCTCTCTATTTGAAAACAACAACAATGCTTCCTCTCTAAGTTATTTGCCTTCTGGTTTACTTACAAGTGAAATAGACAGATTGAAATGTCCAGCAGCAAGCAAACAATTTCCTAACATCAAGGACTGGGTATTAATTGTATCAGATTCACCAAATAAACATGCACATCTTCATAGTAGTTCTCATAAATGTCTCCATTTTAATTTATGAGTGATTTCAGGGCAAAAGTCTGTAGATACCAATTGTTGCTGCAAGCACACACATATTTGCATTCATTTGCTCACTTTTCCCGGTTCTCACTCTTTGAGTCTGAGGCTTCTGTCTCCACCGGTGTCAACAGGGATACATACCTCTGCACCACAAGGAGGGTGGCGAGGCAGATAGTAGAGCTCAGTTAGAGAGTCTGCACTAGTTCCAAGGGCCAGGTAAAACCACCGATGAATTATCCTTCAAAGGATGATTTTCTAAATTAAATGACTTATTAAGTTGTAGTTCACATACCATACAATCTACCAACTTAAAATGTACCAGTCAGTGGTTTTTATTATGTTCACAGATGTGTGCACTCCTCACTAAGTCAGTTTTAGAACAGTTTCATCAATTGAAGAAGAAACCCGTAGCTTTCAGCCATCACCCCCCACTATGTCTCAGCTCTGAGCAGCCAGCAGTCTGCTCTCTGCCCCTACAGATTCCCTATTCTGAATTTCCATAGGAAGACAATCATAAATCATGTGGGAAAGACCATTAACTTTGCCGTAGCTAAGCTGAGTGGTTTTGGCAGATCTTCACCGCATTCAGATAGATAAGAAAATTGTCCATGTTCTCAAAATGATGTTCCTTTAGGTGCTTCTCCTGTACCTGTTGACTGTCTGTGATTTTCTGTTTACAAGTATTCTTTCTCTGAATGGATCTGTAATGTTGAAGTCTATTATCTTTTTCTTTCTGGAGCCCAGAATATGACTGATTGATTATAATGGAAAGATTGAGTTGAAAGGATTTATTTGGCAAGATTCCCAGTGTTATTAAAAACATAACTGAGTTTGGTTTAGTGGAATTTCACGGTTATACTGGAAAATCACTATATAGTCTCAAGCTCAAAAGCTTTAGCCGAGGCCTTATATCCTGGTACCTATAGAACTAGCTATAGAATTGATTATCCTTTGTGAAAAGGCTCTCACAAAACTGAGTGGTGTACTTTTTAATATTTTCTGGGATGCACTTTAGATTGTCACCTCACTTTTTCTAATCTCATTTTACCCTGGATCAACCAGGCTCGAGTAATTCATTTACTTTCTATAAACCATGGCCAAAAAGCCTTGCAGCCTGACAGCCTCAGGGTAGGTCGGGGAGAGATGATGAAAGGAATCTACCCTGACCTCAGGTCCTTCATATTATGGAGGGAAAGGAGACACAGTTCAAAGTGTCATGCAGAGAAATGTGGTCCCAGGCATGGCCCAGGGCGTGTGCACAGAGGCTGATGGAAGGACTCTGGCTATGTGTGAGCAGAGTCTTAACCTTATACCTGGCTAAGCGGAAAAGCACTGGGGGCCAAGGGGTCGTGCTTCTGGATGAGGACAAAGGGTCCAGGATAAAGCAGAGGAGAGGCTGAGGTCACTGGACCTTGGTTTTTATCCCACATGCAACTTGAAGCCTGTCACCAATTGTAAACAGGGTGAGTCATGTTATCTGCTTTCTGTCTGGAAGGTTCTGAATCTCACTAGTTAGGTCCAGGGCTAAATCTAATGTACTTTGATAAAGCTGGACTGCTCTCACATTTCATTAAATAAATGAAGGCACAGTGATCTTCAGTTCCAATTTTATCTCCTGAGTTTTGTCTTAAAAATCTCTCTCTAATCAATTAATAAAGTGATCTCCTTAAATTAGCTTTAAAATTCTCTCAGAGCCTCAAATGTCTGATGAAAAAAATAGTAAAAATTTTGGATTCAAATCATTAAAATTTCAGAAGCAATTTTACATATAAAAGAAAAATGTTGACCAAATAAGGGTTAGTTACACCTTATTATTTGGGGAAGGCAATGGCATCCCACTCCAGTACTCTTGCGTAGAAAATCCCATGGATGGAGAAGCCTGGTAGGCTGCAGTCCATGGGGTCGCTAAGAGTCGGACACGGCTGAGCGACTTCACTTTGACTTTTCACTTTCATGCACCGGAGAAGGAAATGGCCACCCACTCCAGTATTCTTGCTTGGAGAATCCCAGGGAATCGGGGAGTCTGATAGGCTGTCATCTATGGAGTCGCACAGAGTTGGACACGACTGAAGCGACTTAGCAGCAGCAACACCTTATTATTAAAAGATAATTGTAAGTCTCAGGTACTGAGGGAAGGATGGATAGCTGAGTTGACCTTCAGAAAACTGGTACCTCTAGACCAAACCTGGGAGAGACTTCCCACTCTCCTACCACGGTCACCTGCGCTGAACACCCGAGCATCAAGAAAACCTTTGAATTCAGTACTGCAAGGAGAGAAGACTGCGAGAAGCAATCACAGCTGAAGGAAAGTGCTATGACGCCAGCTGCCGGCCTAGATTGAAATACACAGGGTTCTCCTCTGCCCCCAGTACCAGAACCATATCTGGCTGGGTCTGCTTTCTCTCTTTGTCACAAAAAACTTCATCACTGTATGCTTTGTTTTAATCAGCATTTTCTTCTAAGAAATGGAGATGTATTCTGAAAATTTTTCCCATTTTTGAAGTATCTCTAGGAACTATCTGTAACCATACACCTTTGATTCCATTGTTCACCTTTTTAGTTTCTACTTAAAATCTTTCTGCAAAGTATTTTCAAGAGTGAAAAATTTTAGGTCTGAGAAAGCTTTAGAGTTCATTGTTTCACTTATTCATTCAATAAACATTTCAAAGCTTGAGAAAGCATATTATTCCAGACACAGATATTACCTCAATGTAGGAAACAAATTTGATCCCTAGGCTAGGAAGATAACCTGGAGTAGGGCAAAGTAACCTACTCCAGTGTTCTTGCCTGAAGAATCTCATGGACAGAGCAGCCTGGTGGGCTACAATCCACGGGGTTGCAAAGAGTGGAACTCAATGAAGCAACTTAACATGTGCACACAAGCAGGAAACAAATAGCCAAGACAAATACATAAATAAGTCCATTGCCATTGCAGAACTTACTGTGTAGTTTGGGACAAGGGAAGGAGAAAGAAAATACATGTGAATGTAGGAAATGAAGAAGACAGTAGAAGAGGAGAAGCTGATGAATATAATGGGAAAAGATAGAACAGAACACAGGCATGGGGAACCCAGAGCCCTAATCCTACGCACGAAGGTCCTTGGGTCCTGATTCTGTGGGATTTCCTGTGCTCTGGAAGTGCACGTGTGCACTGTGCCCTCTGTCACAGTCCTGGGCTCTGATCATGTGAGGATTGTCCTGAACAGGATCAGGGCACTGTGACACAGACCGGGAGGCAAAAGCAGAACCCAGAGCCAAGGAAGCTCACACCAGAGACTCTGCCCAGGACTGGTGTGGGTGGGGGTGAGTGTCTGCTCGGTGAGATGTGGTGCAGACAGGGGACTGATGGGTGGATTTGAATTTCACACTGAGTAAGGCAGCTTTCGATGTCTGTTTATCACATCTCTTCCTAATACCCCAGAAATAGAAAGGACTACTCGTCAAGAAAAATTTCAGAGTTGCTTGCTTTTCTCGATTGTCGCCTCTCTTGGGCTTTCCAGGTGGCTCAGTGGTAAAGGCTCTGCCTGCCAGTGCAGTAGTCGCAGGTTCAATACCTGGGTCAGGAAGGTCCCCTGAAGAGGAAACAGCAACCAACTCTGGTGTTCTTGCCTGGGAAATCCATCCCATGGACAGAGGAGCCTGGCGCTACAGTCCATGGGGCTGCAAGAATCTGACTCAACTGAGCATATGTGCATTGTCTATCTTATTTTTAAGTTTATTGAAACTCAGTGCTAAAAATGGACATTCATGGGGAAAATTGTCTATTCTAAAATATTTTTTGCCCTTGAAGGGAGAAAACTTAGGGATTTACTTATTCTGAAGCTGCAGAAGCCCCAGTGGAATTTAGATCTTCTTTTAACTACCCACATTAAAAGTGCCATCCTTATCTTCTATGTGAAATCGTACTGTTTAATGAACTTACTTGATTTTTAAACTATTGCTTTCAACCTTCTCAGCTCTGTTACATAAAACTGTAATTTATACAGTTACTTCAGGAATTTATTTCTTCCACATAAGTTCAGTTACTTATTTTTCTGTATTTTTTTCCTATCTCATTTGATCCATTACCCAAAGTACCACTGCATTATTCTTGGTGGCCTACTGTGTTCTTTAGTATACGCTTCCATATAATACTGATGATCTCCCCCCACCCCATTAAGCATATACGCACTCTGCTTTTTGTCCAGTTTATGCAGGTAGAGGTCTGTCTAGCCACTTAGCATTCCACGGGGCCATTACTTGGTTCCCAGCATAAAGCAGCTTAGCCAGATAATGGAAATGCATAATTGTCGGCTGTTTGGAACTCAAAATAAGAGTTTCTACAATGGATAGCATGGCTGGTCATTGGAGGAAATGTCTTCTTAAGGAATCACCATATTAATCTTAAAAAATTAAAATCTTAAAAGTCAGCTATTATTAATTCTTGGATGTCACAGTGAAATTCTCAACAGATAAGCTTCTTGAGAGCACAGTCTCCTTGATAGAGCGATTCTACGAGTTTATTTAAATTCTGTTTAGTGTCTGTTCACCTGCTATCCTGGGCCTGTATAGTTTCTGAACTAAAAGCTGAGTTTTTATTCTTTTGAGATTAAAAAGTGAAACGTGTGATTTTTTTCTTTCCAGGGGGGAGCAGAACATAACATTCCAGTTGTGGTTTCAAAAATCTCGAAGGAGCAGAGAGGTAAAGTGTTCAGAGGGTGTCCCGCGGCTGCTTCCTGAGTGAGTCTCAGTTCTGAGGAGCAAGGCTGTAGTTCAGAACCAGGAGAAAATTGTACAAAATCTCAGTCCAGTTCCCATGACCAGGCCACACGTGGCTGGTTCTAACTGTGGAGTTTCAGACCCTTATCCACACCCAGCCCCCTGCGGTGGGGCGGGCTGGTCTTTAAAAGAAACATGGAACTGATTCTACTGTCACTGGATTGACTGTCCAGATCCAGACATTTTTATAGACACCTTAAACTTATAGGAACATGAGAACATTTAGTCTTACTTCCAGACTTTAAGATCTGAAGTGATGGGATTTAATGAAGTATCTCAGCATGTGTTTCAGTACTTGAACTGAATCATATGATTAGTTTTGGAAATTTCCATTGCTTGTGGATTTTTAAAGATGCTACCCTTATAGATCATTTTACTTTTTCCTTTAATTACTTTTTTCTTTAATCCTCCTGCATCTTTGCCTTTGCCCTCCATCAGTTTTGGCTTTATTGAATTAAGAACTCTTACTTCAGTGTGAAGAAAGTAGATGAGGCATAGTCAATTCTCCTTCTCCATTCACAGCTGAACTGTCAGGACTGCTGTTTATTGGGGACGCAATTCTCCAGGTATGCATTTTACCATTATTTTCCATGTGTCATCAAGATACAGTCGGTTCACAGTATGCTCTTCAAATTCTCTCTCTCTTTCCATTGCAGATAAATGGGATTAATGTGAGAAAATGCAGACATGAAGAAGTGGTGAGTCTTCTTTACCTTTTCTAATATTGTTATTTTTCCCATGTGCAAATGATTTATGGCATTGATAAAAACTTCCTTTTTTCATTAGGAACATATGAAACTGGTCCTGTGTGATATCAGATTTTCGAATCATCTCTTACTTGTTTTATTTTTCATATTAGAAACAGATCAGTGACTATCACCGGGAACAAAATGTAATTCAAGAAATACTAAAGGAGGGCTATTTGCTATGTTTCCCGATTAATCCCCACAGTTTTCCCTTGTAGCTCAGTCAGTAAAGAATCTGCCTGCAATGCAGGAAACCTGGGTTCGATTTCTGAATCAGGAAGATGCCCTGGAGAAGGAAATGGCAACCCACTCCAATATTCTTGCCTAGAGAATCCCATGGACAGAGGAGCCTGGTGGGCTACAGTCCACGGTGTCACAGGAGTCGGACAGGACTTAGTGACTAGGCCACCACCAGAGCATGTCCACTAAGCATATCTCTAGGTGAAATATACCTCTAACTCTTTGAAAGTCTTTGAAATCTTGTTCATTCTCAGTTGCTCAGTCCTTTCTGAGT
The DNA here is from genome assembly GCA_006408675.1 of Madoqua kirkii. Lineage (NCBI taxonomy): Eukaryota > Metazoa > Chordata > Mammalia > Artiodactyla > Bovidae > Madoqua > Madoqua kirkii. Next base: position 8,102 of record SJYC01059817.1, read on the forward strand.
CTTTGTGACCCTATAGACTATAGCCCGTCAGGTTTCTTTGTCCTTGGGTTTCTCCACACAAGAATACTGAGTCTGTTGCCACTTTCTTCTCCAGGGCATTCCCCACGCAGGGTTCAATCTCAGTCCTTTCTGAGTCTTTGTGACCCTATAGACTATAGCCCGTCAGGTTTCTTTGTCCTTGGGTTTCTCCACACAAGAATACTGAGTCTGTTGCCACTTTCTTCTCCAGGGCATCTTCCCCACGCAGGGTTCAAACTGGAAAGAGACTTAAGAGACGTGTGTGTGTGTGTGTGTGTGTGTGTGTGTGTGTGTGTGACAGAGAGAGACAACATTTAGAGACAGTTGATCTCAAGGCTCTGGTTTAGCACTCAGCAGCTACACAAAAAGGTCAGCAGTGTTCATTGTGAGTTTTCTTGGATGTTGGTAAATGTGCAGACCTGAATTCTGGGCCTCAGATGTTCTAATTCACTCAGTTTAGGTGACCCAGGAATTTGTCTTTCAGCAGCCAGCCCAGTGGTTTCATGTCAGCAACCTCTAATCGACACTTTGGGAGAAGCTGGGAGGTGGAGGAGCTTCCTTGGGGCTGAGGGAGGGCTTAAAAAAATGATGCTGGAAAGAACAGCCAGTGTTGGGCGCTTGGGGAATGTTTTTCACGGTTGATTCAATAACACTCATAGAACCTTCACTGAATTTCCATATCAGCTCACATGGGAAAGGAGAGAGGAGAAATTATGTTTAAAGTTTTGTACTCAGGGGTCAAACAAATGAAAATACCCTGAGCCTTCGGCTTCTCACAGCTTCAGTTCATTTGATTTGTGAGGATGCGGCACCTCTGCTAACAGCTACTTGGAGAAGACTCTTCTGACATATTTACATATTTCAGACCTCAAAGAGGCAGCTTCAAGTGTCTGAAAAGCTCCAGCTCCACAAGCAGAGTTCTGGAGATTTCTTCGTGGGACGGGCAATGAGTGTCCCTTTGTATCACTCCTCTGCATTTTCAAAAATCGTATTTGGTCCCTTTTGGGATCCCTGGTGAGCCTCACAGAAAATGTATATACTTCAGATCTTATGCCACACCAAATAGGCACAGGGAAAAGCAACATTTGAGAACAAACTTTTAGACAAATGAGAATCAGCACAGCACAGACTGCTCTGTTCTGAATATATGTAAATTCCAAATAAAGCCCTGTAAGCAGAGATATTTTAACTTTAGTCTTTTTTTCAGAAGTACAGAGAGATGTTAAACTCACTGTCCAGGGAGCAAGAACAGGGGCATTCTCTTCCAAAAACGCTTGCTATCAGTGGAGGCCTGTTTGTGATTTGTTCTTCAGAGGCATGCAGTGAGCTTATAGGAACTATGTGGGGCTTTGATTGAATAGATCAGTGTGGCCTGAAAGATTTGTGACTGCTGTTCAGTTGCTCAGTATTCATGTCCAACTCTTTGTGAATCCATGGACTGTAGCACGCCAGGCTTACTTGTCCTTCACCATCTCCTGGAGTTTGCTCACACTCATGTCTATTGAGACAGTGATGCTATCCTATCATCTCATTCTCGGTTGCCATTTTATCTTTCTGCCCTCAATCTTTCCCAGCGTCAGGGTCTTTTCCAATGAGTCAGTTCTCTTATCCGCTGGCCAAAGTATTGGATATTCAGCTTCAGCATCAGTCCTTTCAATGAATAATCAGGGTTTATTTCCTTTTGGATTGACTGGTTTGACCTCCTTGCTGTCAGGAGTCTTCTCCAGCACCATGATTCGAAAGCATCAATTCTTCATTGCTCAGCCTTCTTTATGGTCCAGCTCTCATATCCGTGATGACTACTGGAAAAACCATAGACTTGACAATACAATACTCTGTCATAAAATTGATGTCTCTGCTTTTTACTGTGCTCCTAGGTTTGTCACAGCTTTTCTTCCAAGGAGCAAGTGTCTTTTAATTTCATGGCTGCAGTCTAAAAGATTGGAACGTGCTTAAATGGTGTTCATTCTGTTTCAAAGAAAAGGGGCTTGAGACTATATTGCAAATTGTATGTGGCCTTTTATTATAAGCTTTTATTCTTTTGAGAAGTTTAAACTTATCAGCTTTGAAATGTAGACACTGATTTTCTTACCTGGTTCCAGTCTTTCACTTTGCAACAGTGATTAGCAAGTTTTTATCTTCATTGTCAATTATCTAAGTAAGCAAACTGACTGACACCTCAGTGGGGCTGATTTTAATTAAATGTTTAAGACCAGAATTACATGGGCAGAAAAAGGCACCACAAGCTGAGAGGTATGGATAGTTTTAGTGCCTCAGTCAGTGCCTCGGACTCCTTAATTTAGGAAGAAACTGAGAAGGTATGACCGTAGGTTGTTTGTGCACCTGACTCTCTCTTGTTCACCTGCATAGGTCACTGCTGTTAGAAGCAGCATCGTTCTTAGATGCCTGCTACAGGAAGCCGTGGCTTCTGTGATGAGCTGCAGGCTGGACTGTGTACGTGGGGCTCCCTCCTTCTCACCCCTGGGTGCTCAGGGCATTGTGTTAATGGAATTCTTTACCCAAATGCCTAAAAATAGATCATCATGGCTTCTGCATCTGTTTTTCATGTTGCCAGTTGGGGTGAGTGATCTCAACACCAGGTGTACCCACCCCACCCTGGGAGGCCTCTTGATACAAGAAACCAAGAAAGGAAAGCTCCCAGTTTCCATATCAAAAAGGATTAGCACAGGCACCAACTTTGAGACGTGCGTGTCCTAAAAAAGAGTTTCATCCACTCTTTGTTGTTATAATCTTACTCATAAAGAGCATTATTAGATAATTAGAAGTGAAAATAACTATCACTCTAATTCTGAATTTGTAAATTTAAACCAAACTTTACCAGAGTGTGTAATTTTTACAACAGCGGAAAGAGGAGCTCAAATTATGTAAATTAAAGGATTCATTCAAGCAATGATATCAAATTTTGATAAGAGAAACATAAAATATTGCTTAATATAATTTTGATTGTTATAATATGTGCTTAATTCAAAATTTTCATTGGAATAAAAATAACATTTACCTTTTTAGCTCAATCAGAAAATGACATTGCAAGGGTTTGTATCACATCATCTGAAAATGAGGCATTAGTTTATATACTAGAGGTTTTGTGAGTTCCCAAGAAACACATTCAGGATGTGACTTGGGACTACAGATCAATTTAGACCTTGACAAAAAGGTTAACTTGTCACTGAGTTACACACCATGTTTTACCTAACTGCTGACAATTCCCAGTATGTTCTCAGTTTGGAAATAGGTTTTAAGATCTAACTTATTAATATTTTCCTTAAGGACTATGACTATACTGGACTTTTTTCCTTTGGATCAACTACCACCAACTAAAGCCACACATGAAATAATTTAACTTTTAATATTTCCCAATGGTTTGGGAAATATTAAGTGCAAAGGCAAAAATGTGGGAAATATTGTTTATTGAATCTGTGAATTTTGAAAAGCAATAAAATATCCAGAACTCTGTGATTTGGAAAGGCAATAAAATATCCAGAACTTGCCTTTTTTACATCCTTAGGTTTTCATTAACACCTTTAGGAGTTCCTTCTCACAGGTCTGTCCCTTAATTAAGTTATGAATAGAGACAGCACAGGAGATAAGTTAATTAATTTTCCTCCTGGCTACAGACTCTCAGCCAGTCCCTATCTGGCTATTAACAGGGGTCTGTACTTTATTTCATTTCTTTGGTTTTTGCCCAATGTTTCTTTTCCTGTCCCAGGATCCAAGCCAGATTACACATCACAGGGAGTTTCAAGTGTCCCGTGGCTCCTCCGGGCCGTCATAGTTTCCAGGACTTCTTTTTTTGATAACACTCACAGGTCTGAGGAGTATTGCTCAGCTGTTTTGTGCAATATGTCTCAATTGGGAGTTTTCTGGTGTTTTTCTTGCAACTAGACTGGGTGTTTGTGTTTCAGGAGGAAGGCCACAGAGGCACAGCCCATCCTCACCCCGTCTCACCGTGTGTACGCACCTTCCTGACCGAGTGGCCAGCGCTGGGCAGAGGCTGAGCTTCAGGTTTCTCTGCCTGAGGCCCCGCATGCTCCCCCCAGGCTCTGCTCTGAGGAAGGGGGTCGCTGTGCAGACCCCACACTCAGTGGTAACATGCTTCTCTCTCACGGGGTGGGCTGTCTGCCTACGTTCCCTGGAATTTTGCTGCACAGGAGATTTGTCTGTTTAAACTTTATTCCATCTTTCTGATAGATCAGTAAGGGTTGTGGACCTTGACCTTGAACTCTGGGCTATAAGCTTTTTTCAAGTGGATTTAGTGTTGCTTTGCAATAGTCCTTGGACTTTGGGTTATTTTTTTTAGCACTTTCTCAGTTCGTGGCACTAAAAGTTGTTCTAGGTGCATCTTGCACATTTCCTGCCAAGCCAGGAATCAACTGTTTCTCCCACAGGCCCTGCTTTCCCTTGTTGGAGAACATCTGAGAAACTGCGTTCTTGGAGCTGGGTGCTCATTGCTCTGGAGCAGCTTTGCCTCCGAGGCCCCTCGGCTCACAGGACAGGAGGTGTGTGTGAGTGTGTGTGTGTGTGTGGGGGGGGTGCCGAGGTGCTCACATACTTACTCACACATGTCCATGTCCATGTCCATGTCCATGTTAGGCTAAACATGAGGCTACTTGGCTGCCTCCAAGGAGAGCCATCATCACGTAGATGAACGACTAGAACTAGCCCCCTCCCTTTGCTTATCTATAACCCTCCTCACTGATGAAGGTGAAAGAGGAGAGTGGAAAAAGTTGGCTTAAAGCTCAGCATTCAGAAAATGAAGATCATGGCATCTGGTCCCATCACTTCATGGGAAATAGATGGGGAAACAGTGGAAACAGTGTCAGACTTTATTTCTGGGGGGGCTCCAAGATCACTGCAGATGGTGATTGCAGCCATGAAATTAAAAGACTCTTACTCCTTGGAAGGAAAGTTATGACCAAACTAGAGAGCATATTAAAAAGCAGAGACATTACTTTGCCAACAAAGGTCTGTCTAGTCAAGGTTATGGTTTTTCCAGTAGTCATATATGAATGTGAGAGTTGGACTGTGAAGACGGCTGAGTGCCAAAGAATTGATGCTTTTGAACTGTGGTGTTGGAATAAGACTCTTGAGAGTCCTTTGGACTGCAAGGAGATCCAACCAGTCCATTCTGAAGGAGATCAGTTCTGGGTGTTCTTTGGAAGGAATAATGCTAAAGCTGAAACTCCAGTACTTTGGCCACCTCATGCAAAGAGTTGGCTCACTGGAAAAGACTCTGTTGCTGGGAGGGATTGGGGGTAAGAGGAGAAGAGGACGACAGAGGATGAGATGGCTGAATGGCATCACTGACTTGAGGGAACTCTGGGAGATGGTGATGAACAGGGAGGCCTGGCTTGCTGCGATTCATGGGGTCACAAAGAGTCAGACACGACTGAGCAACTGAACTGAAGTGAACTGAACCCCCCTCAACAGATGGCCACACCATCTGCCGTCTGTTGATTTAATTGTTCTAACCCAGTACATATGTACAGCAAGATCAGGATGGTTAACTCACTCACCAGTGGGCAAACTCCGTGAGGACAGTAGAGGATTGGTGTACATTTCCTTGTTGCCTTTCATATTCTAGATTTCATTAGTTTTAGGTCAGTTCCACTCCCCCATCCCCTACAGGAAAGTGGTTTCAGACACTGATAACACAATCTTGTTGCCTTCTCTTCTTCATCCTAACATCCCTCAACCTCCCAAATGACTCCTTTAAAGGTCTGCACACATCAAGGCTCACTTACCTTTTGCTGCACACTCTACAAGTTTGACAAGTGCACAGCATTGTGTCTCCACCATCATGACACTAGGCAGAAGAGTTCCATATCCCTAAAACATCTCCTCAACCACCCCCCCTCCCCGACACCAACGATCCTCTGGAAATAACCATCTCACTGTCTGCAGAGTTTTCTTCACCAGAATGTCATGCAGTTGAAATCATAGAGAACGTAGCCTTTTCAGACTGGCTTCTTTCACTTAGCAATGTCACTGAAGAATGAGCCATGTAATTTAGCTCTCGATGATTTATTTTTGTGCACCAAATAATATTTGAGGGTCTGGGCAAGGGAATATCAAGCAATTTCACTACAGTTTTTCTTTAAATATATTTACCCATTGGAGGACATTGTGCTTACTTCCAGTTCACAGTGATTATGAACAAAGCTGTTATAAATATTTGCATGCAGGTTTTTGTGTGGACCTAAGTTTCAAATACTTTGAAAATAACTTAGGAGGTATATATATATTGCTGGTTGTATGGTAAGATTTTACTTAGTTTACAAGAAGCTGCCAAATTGTCTTCTGAAACAGCAGTGCTATTCTGCAGCCCCTCCGTCTGCAGTAAAGGAGTGTCCCGTGCTCTGTATCCCCAGCCACAACTGGTGTCTTAAGGTTTGTGGATCTGAGCCATGTGGGCAGGGGTATCTCATTCTACTAATGTACGATTCCTTAATGACAGATGATGGAGGACATATGTTCATATGTTTATTTGCCCTCTTTATATTTTCTTTGATGATGTCCGTTCACATATTTTGCCCATTTTTACATCCAGTTGTTTGTCTTCTTATTGTTGAATGAACAAAGTTTTATATATATACATTTATGCATACATACATAGGAAGTAATTCATTGTGTGTATTGGATACAACACAAATAAATGGTTTAAAGATATTTTCTCCCTGTCTATGGGGGGAGAAAATTGCTTTTTAATTTTCTTAAAAATATATTTTACAGAAAAAAGGTTTTTTTTTT
>SJYC01059819.1:0-14976 GCA_006408675.1 Madoqua kirkii
TCCTGTGGCCACTGCTGCGTTTTCCAAATTTGCTGGCATATTGAGTGCAGCACTTTCACAGCATCATCTTTCAGGATTTGAAATAGCTCTACTGGAATTCCATCACCTCCACTAGCTTTATTCATAGTGATGCTTTCTAAGGCCCACTTGACTTCACATTCCAGGATGTTTGGCTCTAGGTGAGTGATCACAGCATTGTGATTATCTAGGTCGTGAAGATCTTTTTTGCACAGTTCTTCTATGTATTCTTGCCACCTCTTCTTAATATCTTCTGCTTCTGTTAGGTCCAGACCATTTCTTTCCTTTATGGAGCCCATCTTTGCATGAAATGTTCCCTTGGTATCTCTAATTTTCTTGAAGAGATCTCTAGTCTTTCCCATTCTATTGTTTTCCTCTATTTCTTTGCATTGATCACTGAAGAAGGCTTTCTTATCTCTCCTTGCTATTCTTTGGAACTCTGCATTCAGATGCTTATATCTTTCCTTTTCTCCTTTGCTTTTCTCTTCTTTTCACAGCTATTTGTAAGGCCTCCTCAGACAGCCATTTTGCTTTTTTGCATTTCTTTACCATGGGGATGGTCTCCATCCCTGTCTCCTGTGCAATGTCGTGAACCTCTGTCCATAGTTCATCAGGCACTCTATCAATCAGATCTAGTCCCTTAAATCTGTTTCTCACTTCCACTGTATAATCATAAGGGATTTGATTTAGGTCATATCTGCATGTTCTAGTGGTTTCCCCCACGTTCTTCAATTTAAGTCTGAATTTGGCAACAAGGAGTTCATGATCTGAGCCTATCATAGTGTGCTCTCGGTCTTGTTTTTGCTGACTGTATAGAGCTTCTCCATCTTTGGCTGCAAAGAATATAATCAATCTGATTTCAGTGTTGACCATCTGATGATGTCCATTTGTAGAGTCTTTTCCTATGTTGTTGGAAGAGGGTGTTTGCTATGACCAGTGTGTTCTCTTGGCAAAACTCTATTAGCCTTTATCCTGTTTCATTCCATACTCCAAGGCCAAATTTGCTTGTTACTGCAGGTGTTTCTTGACTTCCTACTTTTGCATTCCAGTCCCCTATAATGAAAAGGACATCTTTTTTTGGGTGTTAATTCTAAAAGGTCTTGTAGGTCTTCATAGATCTGTTCAACTTCAGCCTCTTCAGAGTTACTGGTTGGGGCATAGTCTTGGATTACCATGATATTGAATGGTTTGGCTTGGAAACAAACAGAGATCATTCTGTTGTTTTTGAGATTGCATCCAAGTACTGCATTTTGGATTCTTTTGTTGACCATGATGGCTACTCCATTTCTTCTAAGGGATTCCTGCCATAAAGCCTATTTATTTTTAATTGAAGAGGAACAAATATCTCTGTCCTCCAGTTATTCTTTAAGGAACTGGTCCCATTTGTGTCATTTTCTCAGCTGATTCCCACTGAGAAAACTTCGTAGCTTAGATCTTGGTACTCCTAAGAGGCCAAAGCCAAGGGTCCCTTAATTGGACGCAGGATTTGCCCTAGTCAGAACTCTTAGAGCTCAGTAGGTCTCGAACCTTTGCTTTCCTCACCCTTCAAAGAGCTCAGAATGTGTTTGCTGCTTATGCTTTACTATTTTCTGTGTGTATATAAGAACACATCTGTTACTTGTGATGTTGCTTTTTTTTCCCTCAGATTTCCATTCTTACTGGTATCTCATACCAACCCTAAGACATATGTCAGGCAGGCAATAGTACTCAAGTGTTAGGGTAATATTTTAAGTCTTATGTCTTATAATATACAAAGCCAGGCCCCAGGCCCAAGGGTCTACTCCTAATTTCATGCTATTTCCACTGTCTGTGTTTCAGATGGTTCATCTTGGTCTTCTAGAAAAGTGGCATTTCCAGTTGGGAGCAGAATTCTCTCTGTTAGGCTCTGTCAGGTTCCGTTTTCTACTTGAATCACCTGTCAAATGACACCAAGTCAAATGCCTAAGGACTTCTGGACTTGAATTTCATTCATAAAAATGTTCCCTCAGTCCCTGGAATTTGACTGATATTACTTATTGCCACAAACGTAGATGAAACTTGGCCACTGTTGACAAAAAAACTTAACAGTCCATCTAAAGAAGAAATATAGAATTTTATTTGAGCCGATCTGAGAAGTATAACCCAGGAAGCACTCTTCTAGAAAACTCTTGAGACCTGCTCCACTTGTTAGAAGTCAAAGGTACTTCAAAATATAGATTTCTGAGACAAAATATTATACATCAAAATGATACACTGACATTTTTGCATCAGGCTCAGCAAAAACACAGAGCCAGATCTGAATATACAAAGTGAGCAGCAGGTAGTAACCATGAGCCCTTACTGAGTAAGGAAGCCATGTTATCCTCCAAGGACTCGCATTGCTGGCATCAGAGCAAACAAAACAAAAAAGCATTGTCTGCGGTGGAGACCACCTTTGAGGTCTGGTTAACGTATAATGAAGACACATGCCATTAGGGAGGGCTCGGTATGGGGAAGGAATAGATTATGCTTCATTTTCTTGTCCTACCTTGAAACATAAATTTTATTCCATCACCCTATATTTTAAGGATGTGAAAGTTACATTGTTCTTTATGGTACTTAAGTATATACCATTATCACTTCTCATTCTCCAAATTGGATCATCTGTATACCTTCACTCGTCTCTCTGTCCGAAAAGACCCACCGGTCTTATTTGGGGCGGCCCACTTCTCCTGCCTGGGGCAGTATAAGAATGTCAGAGTCTTCTCTAGCCTGGAACATTTGAGGAAGTGGTCTCTAACCATTTGTCCCCCCAGTCACCACCTATATGGTCCTCTGGAGGAAATAACGGGTCCCGTGGAAGCTTGGGCACAGGGGACATTGCAGAGACTAGAAGCCTTGGGACCCAGTGCTCCTGGGTATCCATTCCCAGCCGTGTTCCTACGGGATGCTGGTCACTGTCACTCTGATCTGCAGGCATAGCTCTCCACCGTCTAAAGGGAGTTCCTTAAACTCTCTCTGCTTCCTGGGCTGGCCCAAGTCATCCTCTCCACTCCCTGGAGCCCCTCCTTGCCTGAGGGTGCTCTTTAAAAAGGGAAAGGAGATAACTGGGCTTCTCTGACCCCCAAAAGAAGCCCCAGTGGGAGACTGACTTTTAGGTACTCAGCAACTTCTGCTTTTGGTCATCCACCACTCTGGCTCTCGAGTTTTTGGAGTAAGAAGCCCAAAGACATGGCTGCCTTCTGGAAAGGAAAGCGATCAGCACCTGTTTCAACCCATACTTCACATCCCCAAATATCACTGAAATAGTTCCTGGTTACCAAGTAGTTAGAAGAGCTCCCAGCATTTTACTGTCTTTTAGGTGTGCTCTAGTGAGCAGGCGAGCAGAGACAAACCTAGACTTGGTTACTTTCTGTCTTTATACTCTAGAAGTCTTCCGCAAGCATCTTAAATTCCTTCCAACAGGAAACAGAGCCCAGCTTCAGGTGCAGCATACTGTGACCTGGAGCAAATCGTCTGCTCACAAGACCGATGGTTTTCTGTTTCAGATTCGTAAATGCTTTTGGCGAGAGCTTCAGTGTCACAATGGATGGGGAAGTTTACAACAATGTCTCCAGTCACAATGCCAGTGAATATCTTTTTTTCTCTTCTGGCGTGTAAGTGCTTACAATGGCCACTTTGCTCTGCAGTTCAGGGGTTTCGAGCCTTTTTCTTTAAATAGTACATTGAAGATTTCAATGCCAAGAATGTTAACCTATATTAACCTTTTTTTTTTAATTTTTAGAAAGAGATTCACAATAAACTCACCAGAGATTTCACAACAGTGTGAAAAACAGTTCAGAACATCCTACCTTGAATTTGGTAGTGCATTTACCTATGTAATCACTAGAAAGGTTAGTGACTCATTGCACTGAATCAGACATGCCACTCAAACGTTATTGATGAGAGTCCTTGCAAACAGAACATAGGAATGATTTAATGAAGTAATATAAGGTCTGTATTTTAAACAAGTTTAGGATTAATTCAGTTCACACTAATTCTTTAGTTTATCATTGCCTTGAGTTCGCTGTTAGAATAAAATGACACAGACTGACTTTAAAAATTCACGGTGACCAGTATCTGATGCTTCCTCGTAGACACTTAACATAGACTTTGGAAAATTTTAGTTCAAAGAGCTGGGAATGTTTGCAACAAACCTGACTTCCAACCTACTCTCTCGTTGAAGAGGAAAAAGCTAGTGAACAGACTGTCAAGTCCCACCAAGGCCATCCCTTTCTGAGGAGAAAATGCAGGTTGCATGTTTACACTGACAAGGTGTACTTTCTGGATAGATTGTATGTGGTCAACCTGCAGGTCCAGGTGCAGTTGGCTGGGCTGCGTGATTCGTATTCTGAAAGCAGTCTCAATTTTCATGTCTTCTTCTTGTTTCTGCCTTCCTGGTTCAGAGTGACGGTTGCCCCGAACCAATGATTTTCGGAGACATCTCCCCCAACACAATCAGCATGGCTCTGCAGATCCCCCAGTACTTCCTCCTCACCTGTGGCGAGGTGGTTTTCTCCGTCACCGGATTGGAGTTCTCCTATTCTCAGGTTTCTTGTCTATTGGCTTGTACACCCCTGTCCTACAACCCTGCCTTCCAAAAGTGCTGCTGGGACTTAATAATGAGCTGGAGTAGTCATATACTTCCAGTATAAAACAAAACTCTAGAAATGTGGGTAGATTATGGTAGACTGTACTGAACATGGTTTTGGAGATTACCCAATCTTATTTACTGAATAAGAATATTACTGTTTAGGGAATTCCCTGGCAATCCAGTGGTTAGGACTCCATGCTTTTTCAGCCAAGGGCACAGGTTCAATCCCTGGTTAGGAAACAGAGACCCCCACAAGCGTCATTCATGGTGAGGCACCCCCCACCCAAAAAAAGGAATATTACTGTTTAGCTTTATGAGTGTCCACCTACAGGTATCCGAATTCCCAGTTACATGATAGGATTTGGGGTCCTAGGTAGGAAAAACTCTATTAAGGACCATTACCAAGGTCAAGATGGTCAATGGCTTCCATGTTTTCAAACAACCCCATCCGTTACAGTGTTCACATGCAGGTCCTCATTGTCGTTAAGCTTCACTTGAGGTCTCTTCCTAACTCCCAGTAAACCCACCAATGAAGGTCTCACTCTTAAAACTTAAAAAATAGTTTTGCTTTTGTGACGTTAGACTAATGAGGCACATTTTGCTGATACCTGAACTTAGAGCTTAGGTTCTGAACTGGTTTATCACAATACGGTCAGAGCCGTCATAACCCCCGCGTGCCTAGTCTTCACATTTTGCAGGAAAGACTGCAAATGTGAGCTGGATGGTCCTTTTCTGCGATGACCTCACAGGCTAGTTAAGGAGATGACTGCAACACGGGACGAGGGTTTGCTTGGTGAGAAGTTTTGGTGACTTGGCAGGAAAACCCTCCAAAGAGCAAGCTGACAACACAGAGCGCAGCCTCCGCTCAGGGTGAAGGAGGCGTCAGGCTGGGTGGCTTTGTTGGAAAATCCTTCTATGGAGATAGAATCGGTTCATCTGTAGATTCATCCGTTTCATTAGGATAACTCTGCAAGCATGCAGAGAATGAAGAACAAAGGACTCTTGTGTGCTCATACAACATGAGCATTTGGAATGTCTCATCATCCAAGTAATAGTCCTTTTCGCATTTAAACCAACCCAACTCTTAACGTGCCTTCTGGGGGCTCGACGGCCTCATTAAGGGCATCGTTGAGTTAGGCGTGAGCCCCTGCTCTGCGCTTGGCGTCTAAGTCGGGACTCACGCTGTCTCATTCCCTTCAGGCTCCTTCCAACATGAAGTCGGTACTTCAGGCAGGATGGCTGTTGACCGTGGCCGTGGGCAACATCATCGTGCTTATTGTGGCAGGAGCGGGCCAGTTCAGTGAACAGGTACGGGTGCAAACAGAGATCGCGTGTACCTCTGTCCTGTCTGTTGATGACCCTCCCTAGCCGTCTGTATATACACGTGGCCATCTCCACCAATGGCCAAATAACACCCTTAGACCCAGCCAGACAGAGCAGTTCCCAAACACCCTCACGGTCAAGCATGTGCTCATTCTGCTTATTTCTCCTTGGTGTTACGCAGAATATAACCAGATGTAACCATGTGTGGTTAACAGGCTGTGCTGAGCTGTCTGCGCTTAGTCACTCAGTCATGTCCAACTCTTTGCGACCCCACGACTGTAGCCCACCAGCCACTTCTGTCCATGGAGATTCTCCAGGCAAGAATACTGGAGTGGTTTGCCATGTCCTCCACCAGGGGATCTTCCCGATCCAGAAGTCAAACCCAGGGTCTCTCTCCCGCATTGCAGGCAGACTCTTTACTGTCTGAGCCACCAGGAAGCCTGAGGTTAACATGCTGACACCCTAATATCATCTACTAGCAAAAGAAATGTATTTTCCTAGCTTCGTTGAATGCAGAGTAATGGCCCCAAACCAAGCATGTTATCCAGAAAGTTTCATACCACAGAAAGTTAAAACCATTCTAAAGGTTGTCGTAATTTTTTCCATTTAAAATGAGGGCTTTTCTGGTTCTAGAACTCTATCCCTCAGCACTCAGCATCTCTGCCTCGTGCGAGAGCTGTACCTTAGCTCATCAGATTTATTACCAACCCCACCAGGACCCATCAGGGTCTGTCCTGCCTGCTCATGACCTCACGGTATTGCCAAAGGGTAATTTAGAACGTTTCAGCATGTTCTTTTCCCTCAAGAGTACTGCCTGGTGTTCTCTTGGTCCAGGTTTTTGCCTTAAAACTTGGGTTTTTAGAGATTTTTTCCTCCATTTTCTTATGGGTATCTGCACTCCAGAGCTGTTAGAAGAATGTTATCATTACACTTGGGCATTCAGGAAAAGCTGGCCATTCTGTATCTGTAGCCACAGCCTACTGATTTTCCCTAACAACTGCATTTACAACACCTTCAATCTGGATGTCGAAAGAAAAACTACCCACAGTGTATACATGCATTCCCGTAACCTGTACTGTCTTTGTGTTTTTCCTGCTCCAACTCAAACTCCTCAAAGTGGGCCGAGTACGTTCTGTTTGCGGCATTGCTTCTGGTCGTCTGCGTAATATTTGCCATCATGGCTCGATTCTATACGTACGTCAACCCAGCAGAGATTGAAGCTCAGTTTGATGAGGATGACAAGGAAGATTACCTGGAAAAGAGTAACCCATACGCCAAGCTGGACTTCGTCTCACAGCACAAATGTGAATGTCAGGAAGCAAGCAGAGCCGGGGCTGGGCCCAGGGTATGCCCAGGGGTCTGTCCCATGGGGGCAGGACACTCTGTTGGGTGGCCTCTGATGGAGAAGACTTCAGAACTATGGACCAAACCAAGACAGCTGCTTTCTCAGCAGCCGGCAATGAACCTGAAACTCCAAAAGAAGTCCTTCTGTTTGTTTGTTTTTAGAGAAGTCTTATTTAAAGCACGTGCACACACACACACACTTTTATGAGAGTCCATACTCTGCCTTAACTCCTTTTCCTAACACACAAATAAAGTCATTTTGGATTAACTTGAATTTTTGAAATGGTGGCAAAGTTCCATACTGTGTGCATTCGCACACTCTGTGGAAACAATGTTAAAGGAGGCAAAAAGTGAACGGTTAGCTTTTGAATGGTACGTATTCATAATGAGGGCCGGCTGGTATTGACTGATAACTCTACCTTCTGTTTTTAGTTCTGTTTTTCCATTCCCTACCTCTTTGTAAATTATGTATAACTTGAAAAACCACTCAGGTAAAGGCAAGTCATGACTTTTGGAGTTTCAAAATAGACTCTCATTCTCAAGAGTAAGTGTCTGTGTACTGGGGTGGCAGGGCAAGAAATCGTTAGTGTGCTTCCTGACTATACAAGCGGTGACCGCTCATTGGAATTTCATCAAAAGGTGGCAAAAGCATGAACAAAGCAAGGCCCACAGACAGGAAATTCCAGAAACAGGAAACGTCAAGGTTTGCTTCTTTTGGTCCTGCTTTTCTCATGGGTATCTGTAACCTACACTTCTCTTTTACTATTAGAAGCTTCCTATGTGCATATTTCTGTACCATCTCAAAGGGTTTATCTCGATACTCGTGAGCATTTTTCTACTTGAATAAAAATCGTTCCAAAATACTGTAAATACTCCCTGCCCAATCCATCCTATAGATACTTATCACACAGCCATTAACCCAGCAGAGATTGAAGCTCAGTTTGATGAGGATGACAAGGAAGATTACCTGGAAAAGAGTAACCCATACGCCAAGCTGGACTTCGTCTCACAGACACAAATGTGAATGTCAGGAAGCAAGCAGAGCCGGGGCTGGGCCCAGGGTATGCCCAGGGGTCTGTCCCATGGGGGCAGGACACTCTGTTGGGTGGCCTCTGATGGAGAAGACTTCAGAACTATGGACCAAACCAAGACAGCTGCTTTCTCAGCAGCCGGCAATGAACCTGAAACTCCAAAAGAAGTCCTTCTGTTTGTTTGTTTTTAGAGAAGTCTTATTTAAAGCACGTGCACACACACACACACTTTTATGAGAGTCCATACTCTGCCTTAACTCCTTTTCCTAACACACAAATAAAGTCATTTTGGATTAACTTGAATTTTTGAAATGGTGGCAAAGTTCCATACTGTGTGCATTCGCACACTCTGTGGAAACAATGTTAAAGGAGGCAAAAAGTGAACGGTTAGCTTTTGAATGGTACGTATTCATAATGAGGGCCGGCTGGTATTGACTGATAACTCTACCTTCTGTTTTTAGTTCTGTTTTTCCATTCCCTACCTCTTTGTAAATTATGTATAACTTGAAAAACCACTCAGGTAAAGGCAAGTCATGACTTTTGGAGTTTCAAAATAGACTCTCATTCTCAAGAGTAAGTGTCTGTGTACTGGGGTGGCAGGGCAAGAAATCGTTAGTGTGCTTCCTGACTATACAAGCGGTGACCGCTCATTGGAATTTCATCAAAAGGTGGCAAAAGCATGAACAAAGCAAGGCCCACAGACAGGAAATTCCAGAAACAGGAAACGTCAAGGTTTGCTTCTTTTGGTCCTGCTTTTCTCATGGGTATCTGTAACCTACACTTCTCTTTTACTATTAGAAGCTTCCTATGTGCATATTTCTGTACCATCTCAAAGGGTTTATCTCGATACTCGTGAGCATTTTTCTACTTGAATAAAAATCGTTCCAAAATACTGTAAATACTCCCTGCCCAATCCATCCTATAGATACTTATCACACAGCCATTCCCAGGTGTCAGACCCAGAACGAGTCTGCCTTGACACTCCAGTAAAAAACAAGCAACAGTTTATTTCAGACGTGTGCCCAGCTGTGAATGTGAGCACTGGTTCCTGGGTTTGGAGCTTGGATCTCTGAGACGCCTCTGCATAAGCTGATCATCGGACAGTGGAGAGAGAGTGACACAGAGACAAAGTCCAGAGTGAGAAATGCGAATGCGATGAGCAAAGCTTGCTGAGGGATCTCTTCAGTCCTTCGGAGCCAGTCCCCATTCTCAACTGAGGAGGCTCTTTCTTCCACGGGTATGTCATCTTTCTCTCCGCTCACCATGATCCACCAGCTTCTGTCTCCTGGAATGCAGTGGGTTTTCTTTCTCATCAAAGGCAAAAAAAAAAAAAAATCAGATCCTGAGACACTTAGTCCCGACTCACCCTCACTCACACACCCCTCCTGGCAAAGTTCTCTTCATCTTTGGGATCCAGGCCATCTCCTCCAACAATTGTCCTGTCCCTCAGTTTTGTTACTGATTTAAGTTGCATTGGACTTCCCTTGTGGCTCATCCGGTAAAGAATCCACCTGCAGTGTGGGAGACCTGGGTTCGATCCCTGGTTGGGAAGACCCCCTGGAGAAGGGAAAGGCTACCCACTCCAGTATTCTGGCCTGGAAAATTCCATGCAGAAGTCCATGGTGTTGCAAAGAATCAGACACGACGGAGCAACTTTCTCTTCACTTTGAGTCGCATGGACCCTGCTTGAGCCCTTGCCCAAGCTGAGTTCAAGTAGACAAGTAGCGTAACTGAAGCTGAGATTGACCGAGCACAAACTTGATTCAGTAGCGAAGAATGGCGAAATGGGGACTGAGTTCACAGATCAACTTCTCATCCTCCTGGCGAGAGAGATTTGATTTCAGAGTAAAGACAAAAGGAGATGAACTGAGGCTAATGATGGGGAAACATATGCCATCTACCTGGAGGGTGGGGGGAGCGCTGTTCCAAGGAAGTGGAGTGCCGCTCTGCTTATGCTGGTCCTCGGTGTCCGGTCGTGGCTGTCGGTGGGGTATCGTTTAATATGCTCATGATGCTAATGTAGCAAAATCCGTGTATAATGAGCCTCAGGGTCTGTCAGAGCTCAGATTCTGCTGCCATCTTGGTCCCAGCTGGTTCCATCTGTTTGTTTGTTCATAGCTTCCTTTCTTATCTCTAGACCCTTAAAGATTTTTGCTCACGCCTGCTACAGGTATGGTTGGCAGGTTTTGAACAAAAACATGTTCGTGTTGCCCTGACAACGCTTTGGCTGTCTCTCTTCTGCACTTCCATCACTCACCCCTTGGGTATTGAGGCTGTCCAGCTTTCCCTGGATCAGAAGCTCTCTGACCAGAAGCTCTGTATCCTTTTGTCCATTTAATTTCTGGAAGTTGGTTGGCCTCTCTGCGTTAAATGCCAGTTTAAAATCTCTTGGGCTGCGAGGAGTGAAATGGAAGAGGCTGAGAACTGAGCGTTCGGCAGGGATTTGAATGGCCTCGTTGACAAAGTCTAGCGTGAAAGACTAGCTCTAAGGGACGATGACTTTCCCCTCCCTGGTCATTTCTACCCCCAGCTTACACAGCGTGCCTTTGATGGGAGAAACGAGCAGTCACAGTGATGGGCACTCAGCTTCTTTACCCGACTCTCGTCAATAATCCAAGGAGGAAAGTGAGGTCGCTCAGTCGTGTGCGACTCTTTGCGACCCCATGGACTGTAGCCTACAGGCCCCTCTGTCCATGGGATTTTCCAGGCAATAGTACTGGAGTGGATTGCCACTGCATTCTCCAGGGGATCTTCCCAACCCAGGGATCAAACCCAGGTCTCCCGCATTGTAGACAGACACTTTACCGTCTGAGCCACCAATAATCCAAGGAAAGCTCCTCCTGAATCCTCAAAAGATACTCTGGCCCTAACACTTCTTACGACTGCAGGGTAACATGGGCAGTTCTTCACCTTGCAAAGCTCATTTTCCTCTTCTACGAGACGAAGAGAATGTGAGACAAACTGAGGTCTTTGCAACCCTTTGTTTCAGGGTGCCTGACACACATCAGGCCTCCAAATGTTGAGTGGAGACCAGCTCCTCAACTGACTCTGATACTAACACTGAGCGTGCTTTACAGCTGAACCAGAACCACAACTACGTGATCTCCATTGGCCTTTCAGGATAAGAGGAAGGCCCGAGGGGCACCAGGGCACTTTGATCATTAGAGGTGGGTTTTTAGACTTCCTTGGTGGCTCAGATGGTAAAGCATCTGCCTGCAATGTGGGAGACCCGGGTTTGATCCGTGGGTCAGGAAGATCCCTTGGAGAAGGAAATGGCAACCCACTCCATTGTTCTTGCCTGGAGAATCCCATGGATGGAGGAGCCTGGTGGGCTACAGTCTGGGGCTGCAAAGAGCTGGACACAACTGAGCGACTTCACTTTCTTTCTTTCTTCTTTCAGAGTAAACTCACTGTCATCTTCCCATTTCTTCCAAACAGATTCAATACTGATGGGAGCCACCATGAGTGTTTTAGACTTTGTTCACCAAACTTTGAACAGTGGCAGGTGTCATGGGGCAGGAGTGGCTGGGGGGATACAGGGGCCAATCCACCCTTTCCCTGACCCCCATTTTTCTGTGCTTTACACCTTTCTCTAAGTTCCAGGCTGATCAGTGTTTAACCAAAATAATTCACTGACTTTAATGTTGGCTGTGTTGAAGTATGATCCTGTGTCGGTTGGGAGAATGTCTGAAATGGAAATGAAGTCCTTGACATATCAGGATTTCATTGCTTTTACCTAAAAGCCAGAATATTGGGTTTTTTTCTGTTCTGTTTTTGTTCTTTAATTCTTATTTTATATTGGAATATAGTTGATTCACAATATTGTGTCCATTTCAGGTGTACAGCAGAGTAGTTAGGTTATTTATATACAAGTATCTATTCTTTTTCAGATTCTAATCCATGTAGGTTATTACAGAGTACTGAGTAGAGTTGCCTGTGCACATTATACAACAGCTCCTTATTGATTATCTATTTGATATATCCTAGCATGCATATGTTAATCCCACACTCTCTATTTATCCCTCCCTCCCCCCTTTCCTGTTTGGTAGCCATAAGTATGTTTTCTGTGTCTGTGAGTCTGTTTCTGTTTTGTAAATAAGATTATTTGTATCATTGTTTAGATTCCACATGTAAGTGATATGGTATATTTGTCTTTCTGTCTGACTTCACTTAGTATGATAATCTCCAGGCCCGTCCATGTTGCTGGAAACAGCATTATTTTAGTCCTTTCACGGCTGAATAATATTCCATTGTGCATACGCACCACATCTTCTTTGTCTGTTGCTCTGCTGGAGGGCATTTAGGCTGCTCCCATGTCCTGGCGATCGTAAACGGTGCTGCACTGGACACTGGGGTGCATGTGTCTTTTCAAATTATGGTTTTCTCTGGATATATGCGCAAGAGTGGAATTCCTGGATCACATAGCAGCTCTATTTCTAGATTTTAAAGGGACCTCCATCCTGTTCTCTGTAGTGGCTGCACCAATTTACGTTCCCACTAACAGTGTCAGGGGTCCCCTTCTCTCCACACCCTTTCCGGCATTTACTGTCTATAGACTTTTTGGTGGAGAATATTTTAAAAAGTGGTTATAATGTCAGCCTATTCTCGTTTTGCTTCCACATGCCTCCATAATGTTTTTTTTTTCTTTTTGGTGGTGGTTCTTTATTTTTTTCAGGGTACTAAGATATTTATTTTGTGGTCTATTTTAGAATTTTTAGAAAGTTACTTCATTAAATGTATGTTCCAGCTTGATTTTTATTAACAATTGTAGCCTTGCATTCTTTAGAACTCTGCTTTCAAATAGGTTTATATTTCCTTTTCTCCTTTGCCTTTCACTTTTCTTCTTTCTTTTTAACCATTTTTTCAATAGCATTTAAATATATCTGTGCTCCTACAAGGCTTTCTTTTTTACCATCCGTAAAATATTCTTTCCATACATAGTCTAGCTCTTAAAATCTTATACTTTAAGACATTTCTCAGATTTGAACTCTGCTATGAATCCTTTTGTAGCCCTCCATTGTTTATGCAGGTTGAAAGATGTTGTTAAGTATTATCTTTTATTTCCTTTGGTTCCTTTTCTAAATAGTGAAGTCTTTTATTCAACCTTAGGGTTTCCCCAGTGGCTTAGTTGAAAAAGAACCCACCTAAATGCAGGAGCCACAGGAGAATCAGGATCCCCTGGAGGAGGGCATGGCAACCCACCCCAGTATTCTTGCCTGGAGAATCCCAGGAACCGAGGAGTCTAGTGAGCTACAGCCCATAGGGTAACAAAGAGTTGGACATGACTGAAGCAACTTAGCACACACACAGATATTCACACTTATGTAATAACCAAAGTCCTTAACATAATCACTGAACTACTTTCTTAATAAATCATAGCTACAATTATTTCTCAGACCCTTTAGGACATTAGTTCAGTTCAGTTCAGTTCAGTTCAGTCACTCAGTCATGTCAGACTCTTTGCGACCCCATGGTTGCGGCATGCCAGGCCTCCCTGTCCATCACCAACTCTCAGAGCCTACCCAAACTCATGTGCATCGAGTTGGTGATGCCAAACAACCATCTCATCCTTTGTTGTCCCCTTCTCCAGCGGCATGCCAGGCCTCCCTGTCCATCACCAACTCTCAGAGCCTACCCAAACTCATGTGCATCGAGTTGGTGATGCCAAACAACCATCTCATCCTTTGTTGTCCCCTTCTCCTCCTGCCCCCAATCTCTCTTAGCATCAGGGTCTTTTCCAATGAAACAGTTCTTCACATGAGGTGGCCAAAGTATTGTAGTTTCAGCTTCAGTATCAGTTCTTCCGATGAACACCCGGGACTGATCTCCTTTAGGATGGACTGGTTGGATCTTCTTACAGTCCAAGGGACTCTCAAGAGTCTTCTCCAACATCACAGTTCAAAAGCATCAATTCTTCGGTGCTCAGCTTTCTTCACAGTCCAACTCTCACATCCATACATGACTACTGGAAAAAACATAGCCTTGACTAGATGGACCTTTGTTGACAAAATAATATCTCTGCCTTTTAATATGCTATCTAGTTTGGTCATAACTTTCCTTCCAAGGAGTGTCTTTTAATTTCATGGCTGCAGTCATCATCTGCAATGATTTTGGAACCCTCCAAAATAAAATCTGTCACTGTTTCCACTGTTTCCCCATCTATTTGCCATGAAGTGATGGGACCAGATGCCATGATCTGTTTTCTGAATGTTGAGCTTTAAGCCAACTTTTTCACTCTCCTCTCTCACTTTCATCAAGAAGCTTTTTAGTTCCTCTTCACTTTCTGCCATAAGGGTGGTGTCGTCTGCACATCTGAGGCTTTGAAACACTTACACAAGCTAATTTTGATTTTGTGACTGCAAAAAATATTTTCCCAAATATTTTTAAATGCTCTCAGACTCTAGCTTGCTAACCTACCAAAATTATTTTGGTGGTTATTTTGCTCTGTGTATCATTAAAATATATTTATATTACTTAGAGAATCATGATATAAAGATGGTCTATCATTTTGCAGAAAAAAAAATTAACCGCTTTTTTGAGATTGGCAAATTATTTCCAGCTGTTTATAAAGAAACAATGCCAATAGTCATGTCTGGGCAAATGTAATAAATGTTCCATATATACATAAATGTTGTTTTCAGTTGTGGAAGACTTGGTCCTTTTCAGTAT